>ML104130.1:0-218608 GCA_003697995.1 Taxidea taxus jeffersonii
CCCAGCTTTCTTCTGATGTCCATTAGCATGGTAAATTGTTTTCCACCCCCTCACTTTCAATCTGGAGGTGTCTTCAGGTCTAAGATGAGTTTCTTGTAGGCAGCATATGGATGGGTTTTGTTTTTTTATCCATTCTGAAACCCTGTGTCTTTTGATTGGGGCATTTAGCCCATTTACATTCAGGGTAACCATTGAGAGATATGAATTTAGTGCCATTGTATTGCCTGTATGGTGATTGTTACTGTATAATGTCTCTGTTCCTTTCTGGTAATACTTTTAGGGTCTCTCTTTGCTTAGAGGACCCCTTTCAATATTTCCTGTAGAGCTGGTTTGGTGTTTACAAACTCTTTCAGTTTTTGTTTGTCCTGGAAGCTTTTAATCTCTCCTTCTATTTTCAATGATAACCTAGCTGGATAAAGTATTCTTGGCTGCATGTTTTTCTCGTTTAGTGCTCTGAATATATCATGCCAGTTCTTTCTGGCCTGCCAGGTCTCTGTGGATAAGTCTCCTGCCAATCTAATATTTTTACCATTGTATATTACAGACTTCTTGTCCCGTGCTGCTTTCAGGATTTTCTCTTTGTCGCTAAGACTTGTAAATTTTACTATTAGATGGCGGGGTGTGGGTCGGTTCCTACTGATTTTGAGAGGTGTTCTCTGCGCCTCCTGGATTTTGATGCTTGTTCCCCTATATTAGGGAAATTCTCTACAATAATCCTCTCCAGTATACCTTCTGCTCCTATTTCTCTTTCTTCTTCTTCTGGAATCCCAATTATTCTAATGTTGTTTCATCTTATGGCATCACTTATCTCTTGAATTCTCCCCTCGTGGTCCAGTAGTTGATTGTCTCTCTTTTGGTCAGCTTCTTTATTCCCTGCCATTTGGTCTTCTATATCACTAATTCTGTCTTTTGCCTCATTTATCCTAGCAGTAAGAGCCTCCATTTTTGATTGCACCTCATTAATAGCTTTTTTTATTTCAACTTGATTAGACTTTAGTTCTTTTATTTCTCCAGAAAGGGCTTTTATTTCTCCTGACAGGGTTTCACTAATATCTTCCATGCCTTTTTCGAGCCCGGCTAGAACCTTGAGAATCGTCATCCTGAATTCCAGATCTGACATATTACCAATGTCTGTATTGATTAGGTCCCTAGCCTTCGGTCCTGTCTCCTGCTCTTTTTTTTGTGGTGAGTTTTTCCGCCTTGTCATTTTGTCCAGATAAGAATCCGCTGTTCTCCTTGTTAAGTGAACTTGGTCTTGGCTGTATTTCTTTGATCTTCTGGGGGAGGGGCCTGTTGTAGTGATTCTCAGGTGTTTTTGCCCCAGGCGGAATTGCACCGCCCTTACCAGGGGCCGGGCTAAGTAATCCTCTCAGGTTTGCTTTCAGGAGCTTTTGTTCCCTGAAAGCGCTTTCCGTAGAGTTCCGGAGGACAGGAATGACAATGGCGGCCTCCCAATCTCCGGTTCAGAGGAGCCGAGAGTTAGGGGCCCCAGTCTTCAGTGCACCTTCAGAGAAAAGCGTTTAATCCCTCCAGTCTCCCAAGCCCACGTTTGCGCCGGAGACCGCGAGCACCCGCCCGCAGACCGCGCGCGCCTGCAGACCGCGCGCGCCCGCAGACCGCGCGCGCCCAAAGACCGCGCTCAGAGAAAATCGTGCGTAAGCAGTCCCGTCTCACTGGCTTCTGGGAGTGCTCCGAGCTCACCCAGCCTGTGACCAAGCGTCTCTGTCTCTGGCAGAGTCCCACCTGGAGTCTCCGAACCCCGTAGATCCCTGAGCTCTCCCGGGTCGGAGTCTCCCCGGATCTTGTGGGGACCCCTCGCACAGAGCACCGGCCAGTGCCACAGAGCACCGGTCCGTGTCACAGACCACTAGGAAATCTCGGCTCTGTCTCCGCAGCCGGCTTCCCCGCTCTAATACCTGTGAGCTCTGCGACACTCAGACACCCCCGATCCTTCTGTGACCCTGTGGGACCTGAGTCCACGTTGTCCCCGTGAGGTCTTCACCCCAGTATAGCCTCTGGAGTGATGTCCCTCTGTGGAGCCGACTTTTAAAAGTCCTGATTTTGTGCTCCGCCGCTTGCCGGGAGCCGGCCCCTCCCCCTGGGGTCTATCTTCCCGTCGTGTTGGATTCACTTCTCCGCTGGTCCTACCTTTCAGAAAGTGGTCGATTTTCTGTTTCTAGAATTGTTGTTTTTCTTCTCTTCGATCTCCTGTTGGATTTGTAGGTGTTCGGAATGGTTTGATAGGCTATCTAGCTGATCTCCTGCTGGCTGATGTCGTCTCAGCCTCCTACTTCTCCGCCATCTTGACTCCTCCCCCCTTTAATTTTCTTTTTTTTAATCCATTCAGCCACTCTTTTGATTAAGAATTTAGCCCACTTATATAAAGTAATTATTGATAGCTGTAAGTTTCTATTTTAAATCGGGCCACCAGCTGGGCTCCACAGTGATCTCTGGGTGGGTGCAGTCACACGGTGCTTTCTCCCAGGAGCATGGGGCCTTTGGTTGCACTCTGCAGCTAGTTGGTGCTGTAGGTGGGGGTCTTCGATTGCTCCTGGTCAGAGAGGGCCTCTGACTGTGCTCCTCAGGTGGATAGGACTGCTGTCAGGCAGAGCTTCAGGGAGAGCTTCACGATCAGACCGGGTCTCAGGCTGTGCTCCAAAATCAGAGAGCTGCAAGCTGAACTCTACCACTGGGCAGATGCAGGCTGTGCTCTGCTATTGGATGAGCCCACTGGCCCAGATATCTGGTCCTCTGGGCCCTCCAGCTGTGCCCCACAGTTAGATGTGCATGGAGTTGTACTCTGTGGTTGGACAGGGTCACTATCCAGGTTTCCTGGTTGGGTGACACCAGGGGCTGTGCTGGGCAAATGGGTAGGGCTAGTAGGTTGGGCTCACCCATTAGATGGAGCTCTGTAGTCTGCCTATACCAGAGGCTGGGCTCTAAGCCTGCTTTAAATCCCTGTTTGGGCTTTCTGTTAGATGGAACTGGAGGTTATGCTCAGCAATTGGGTGGGTCTGCTGTTTGCACTAGTGTGCCATAGAATGTTCTCTGTAGCTTCCTGGCATCTATGGTGAGATTTTCTGGTGGGGCAGGCCCGGAATTATATTCAACAGTTGGATGGGGCTGCTGAATTTTTCCTGTCCAGGTAGGGCCATAGAATGGGCTCCACAGCTGATTAGGCCCTTGTCCGGGGACCCAAACCAAGCAGAAATGCAACTGAGTTCTCCATCCAGATGGGGCCATGGCTGTGGTGTCAGCCTGGACACCACTGCCATAAGGAACATGGTCTGCCAATATCCATGCACTGGTTGCTGTAACCCATGACCCTTTCTCAGCTCTGTCTGATCCTTGGTGGTCCAGGCACTTGGGTCTTGCCTCCCAGGGAAGCATCCTACCTATGGTGCTGTGGAACAAGACATCCACCTCCGGCTCTCTTTTGCCCACTGGAGAAGCCAAAGCCGGGGGAGTCATCTGGGTATCAGTGTGCTG
Organism: Taxidea taxus jeffersonii; assembly: GCA_003697995.1. NCBI lineage: Eukaryota > Metazoa > Chordata > Mammalia > Carnivora > Mustelidae > Taxidea > Taxidea taxus. Next base: position 3,490 of record ML104130.1, read on the forward strand.
GCCTGAGGAAGGAGCAATGCTGCAGGGTGAAACCACTCCTCTTACCCTTCCAATGTGGCTCTCTGTGGTCCTAGGAGATACTTCTGTATAACCCCTTGGTTCTGGGATTTTCGCCAAGGTGTCTTGTCTATGGGTTGCTTCTAGTCCATCTTTCTGTGAGTGGGATTGAAGTCAGAAACCTCCTGTTCTGCTGTCTTGATGACCTAACCTTGTTGTTTCTCTTTAATAAGGAAGGAGTAAGCTGACTTTGAGTTGTCAGCACAAAGAAAATATAGATTACCCTCCTTTCTGCTCCTTAGTTATTAGGCTGCTATTAAGTAACCACTGTCAGGCTTAAAGTGAACAAATATAAAAAGAGAAATGCATAGCCCACTTGTGTTGATGCATAGGAATTCATCAGGAATGACGTTGCTGAATAAAGGTAAATCTCTGTTCTTACTCCTTGATTCTGTATCAGAAATAGAAATAAATTGTCTCAGTCAAACACAGTCTGCATTTCTTCCTTATATGGTTTAGTGCCTGGAAGACATCTCCAAGCATGTATTACACAAGTGTCTTTCATTCTTCCCTCTCATTTACTGTGACTAATATAAGAAAATCATATATATCAGAATCCCATATCCTACTGTGTACATCTTCAGCTTTCTTTTTAATATTGTTACCTAGTAGATGTCAGCCCCAAAGGATGCAAGAATTTACTATTGGGACCTAGGAAGGGGATGATCCTGATTCTGCCTTAGAAACCAATGCTACATAGTAGGGGATTGGTTGTCAGTTTTCTTATTGCTGCACAGTCTGCATCAGAGTGCTCCAGATAGACAGCAAGGAGGACTAAATCCAGGCCATGGTAAATAGCTCTATTTCGAAATGGCAGCATGGGTTACTGTGTTATATCTTCAGCTCCAAATGATCTAAGGTTATTGTGATTTGTTCTCAGTACCCATGGTACTCTTAAATGCAGTTAATTTCAGAGATCAGTTAATCAGTTAATCACATCATTTTACCCAATGTAACTAAAATGATAATGATAGTAATAATACAACAATGGTGATAGAGTCCAGTATTAGTCAATACTTGCACTAGAGAGAATTCAAATAGCCCCTACTGATTTTCACCATTGTCTGTCAAAGGATGGCATCTCCTTGGAGTATCACCTTTGGGTCCTCTTTTGAGATCTTTATGCTTTGTAACTCATTAAGGCTAGTACGTGGTGTCTGTCAATTATCTCCCATTTGGGAATGGTTTTTCATACTAGAAAAGCCTGTATTGCCTTCAAAAGAAAGCAGTTTTTCCACTAGAGGATATTTGGTGATGCCTAGAGACGTTTTACATACGTCAATGCATAGGACAGCCCTCTGCAACAGGGAATTACCCTTCTCAATATATCAATGTACTGAGCTTGAAAAACTCTACTAAAATGACCAGGATGAAGAATGCAGAGCAGGGGGGTGCAAGATTAGGTGAAATAGAACTTATATTACTACATTTATCATTTTTTAAATTTTCATTATCACAATCCTGTCATATAGGTCTTATCCCCATTTTACACACAAAGAAGGTAGTGTGTGTGTGTGTGTGTGTGTGTGTGTGTGTTTACATATCTAGATAGGTGGGTAGACCCAGATGGAAAGAAACATTATAAATAACCTAATGATTTGTTTTGTGTCAGTGTTCAGAAAATATTTTGACAGTTCAAATGGACTGTATTGCTCAATAGCTCAAGAACCCAGATACAATCCCAGTCTGTTCTACTGCAAACCCATCCCCTTTCCATGGTACTATTCTAGTTCTAATAACACACGTGCATATTTATTCATCTGTGAGGCATTGGTGAACACTCCCTCCACGGCTTTTTTGCTCTGGAGGGTAGCTGGACCTGGGAAGTAACAGCCTGCTTGAGTTCACACACATGTAGCTCTGTGTGCTGTCGTTGTAGAAAGGGATTTTCATATATTATCTCATCCTCAAAACAAATGTTAAAGTAAATGAAATTTGTACACCATTCTGCAGTTGAGCAAACTGATGCTTTGTGGTGCAGTTGAAGCACCACAAATTTAGGTACGCCAAGACTCAAACTCAGATCTTTGTGATTCTTTCCATTAATCTTTGCTAGAAAAGCCATTCTCACTTTAGCTTTTCTCATGTTGACTTGGAGTATTCTTGCAATGCTTCTCAAATTTTTGAACATGATGATAATATTTGCTCAGTCACTTTGGGCAAAGAGAGGTTTTATTTCCTTACCATCCCGGGACTTTAGCTGGTTCAAAGCCTCCTAGTCCCCGAGAGCTGAAAGGATCAATCTGGCATACAATAACCTACACTAGTGCATTGTATGCACTGATTGAGCATATCCATTTAGTCTCACAATTAGGCTCTATGACACTTCTCAGTTGACTCCATTGCTCCCCAAAATGCTGTAGGCAGTACCACTAACATGTCAATGAGAGTATGAATTTATAATCAAAGTTATGATTACTGCCCACATTGGCTCCTACCTATATATACACATAATACTTTCATGTTTCCTAATATTTTAAACATTATAGAAAGATCAATTCAGATGCTGTCCACGTTATTACTGGAGTGGATTAAAGAAACAGTTGCCCCTTAAGGATCTTTCATCCAACATATTTTCTCTCCTTATCAACAGAAATCAGTAAGAAAAATGAATTATGATCTAATCCTGTTTTTTTTAGTGTACCTTTACCTTTACATGCTATTATAATTCATTTTACCTAATAAAAACCACATTCTTAATGATATATTAGCTCAAATTTAACATAATATGTCAGGAATTAGAAATATGAATCTCAGCCATAATAACATATCAGTATAAGTGAATTTCCTTCTGTGTCACTTTTGAGACTATTTTCCCCCATTGGATCTTGATCTCTTCAGATAAACGTCCCAACCCCCATCACACCATTATAAATAAATTTTAAGCCCTTCTGAATTAAATAATTTCACAGTTTCCTCTTGGCTAACCTTTTTCTCTAGTTAATCTAGAGTTTCTATAAATGTGAACAGATCGAATAATCACCTGCATCCTATTTCTTACTTGAATGTGATAATTGTTAACATCTTGCAGTATTTTCTATTATCATGAGTAAGATCCCATCGATTTACTTCATCAAGGATGCTGAAAAGATTAACCATTTGTAGGAATAGGCTGTGTTGAATATTCTAGTTTATCTAATGGGTTTTTAGCAATGTTGAATTATGATTGGAAGAGATAGTTAATTTTTCAAAACTGGTATCTCAGAAGCTGTTTATTAGCTTTTTTATGGCTAAGTGTTCTCAACCTTCTATGTTAATAATATTTAGTAAGTTAGTCTCCTAATAAAGAGAAGATATATTCTTATGGAATCACAGAGAAGAAACTGGAATGCCAGTCACCTATGAATTAATTGTTCAGAACCTAGGCTCAATAATTTAAATATTATAAGCTCATATGCCTATGCTTTTAAAAACAAATACCTAATATTTGTACCCTGTATATTTTATTTTTAACATAGAAATTAAATTAAAAAGTCTTTGTAACCTACCTTTCTGTTGATAACCAAAAAACTTAGCTCTAATCAGAGTAATTTTTTTCTGTCTCATCTGAAAATTGGAGTTACACACATAAACAAACAGATGAACATACAAATACAGATTCCTGGGTGCCTGGGTGGCTCCATGGGTTAAAGCCTCTGCCTTCGGCTCAGGTCACGATCTCAGGGCCCTGGGATCGAGTCCCTCGTTGGGCTCTCTGTTCAGCAGGGAGCCTGCTTCCCTCTCTCTCTATATATATCTGCCTCTCTGCCTACTTGTGATCTCTCTCTGTCAAATAAACAAATAAAATCTTAAAAAAAAAAAAAAAAGAAATACAAATTCCTTCTCCCTTCTTCTTCCAAGTAGGGAATTCTGCTTACAAATTGAGAAAAAGGTTAATTCAAAAATAATTTATAGACAGTGTCTCCTACTTTATGGAGTATTAAAAAAAAAACCTTTTCAAATATAAATCTGTTCAGGCCTCTCCACTCTTAAAAGAAGTCTTCAGTAATCCCCCCACTGACTTGAGGATAAATAGGAAGCATGTTATTAAGCACCTAAGAGTCTTCATAACCAGAGCCCAGCTTATTTCCCGGCCTCATCTCTCACCCTCCTCACCATTTCTTCTGATCCTGTCTGGTCTAGTTGATGCTCTTTGAACCTGTATGCCAGGACATTGTTATTTCATGTCTTTACCCAGAAATTTCTTTCCCAGGCTACTACACCTGATGAGCTCATATATATATATGTATATGTGTGTGTGTGTGTGTGTGTGTGTGTATATATATACATATATATATGTATATATATATATATATATATTTCCCTCAATGAGAATAATCAGCCGTCTTGCCTTACCTCATGCCTATAGCCCTAGTTTGCCTCTTGTTCTTCTTGTACTACCTTAAACATACCTCTCCCTTGGTTAGAGCATGACAGATTTGCCCAGAACAGAAATGTTTGATCTTCCTCCAAGAAATGTACGGGATCTTGGAAGGTTCATGTTGTATAGTAATCTCATCCCTGTATCAAGCTAAACTTATTTTCCCTTTATAACCTCATTCCTTCACTTAATTTGGTTTTACCTTTACCTTAAATGAACACATTTTCAAGTATAAGTATAGCTGTAATTAACTTAAAAGCTGGCATCAGAATTCTTTTAGAGAAAATTACCCTTATTAGGAAGCACATTTTTAAGCCACTGAGGGAAAAGGTAAACTCCTTTGGGCAACCTTCAGGATAACAAAAGCAATCATCAAATTGTTCTGCAATAATCATGAAGAGAAATTTGTTAGTAGGAAATGAAGAGGGAAGATGAGAGGAGGGGGAGAGAAGAGTATAATATATAGAAGATTTCAGCTAGAATTTCGAATATTGCAGAGGGACTTAGAAAGAGAATTATCCTAAGATTAATATTAAGCTGATTTCATGGATGTTAATACAGACCTATCCATCATTCTAAATATCAAATACATATTCTGCACCAAGGGACAGAATTCCATCACTGGGATGTCTAGGTACATACCAGGACACTGCTAAAAGAGAATTTCTAACCTGAGCTAATTGTAGAAGTTGGGAGCTAGGTCAGGTATATCCATGTGAACATAAGAATCCTTGATATTTGCAAGAATGTTGTTCTAGGCATTGACCACAATCTATAGAATGCAATTTAAGTTAATTTGAGTTTTACTTTAAGGACAGTGTGGTTCCATCAGATAGCTAATATGGAATAAAATCAATCATGGCACTATTAACATAAGACTTTGTTTGAAAATGCCCAGCAGGAGAAGACTCCAAAAATCTTTCTAACTAGAGAAATAAGGGCAGTAATTTTATAGGGCTTTAGCAGGAGGGCTTACATAATTTTCAGCTTATTTTAAGAATAGTGTAAGGGCAAAAATAAATTAAAAATAAGACGCTTAATTCTCCTTTTTGAAAATAAAGAGACTGCTGCCCTTTTCCTTAGAACATTTATTTTAGAGAACTTGTAAGTTCTTTTTCTGTCGCTTTGAAATGCATGTAAGTCTTTTTAGAAGTTACTAAGCCTCTTGCCAGCTTTAGGACCCCGAATGTCTTTCTCAAGGATCTGGGAACCAACCCCATTGAAATTTAAGAATCAAAGGAGTGTGCATCCCTTTTCTCAGTTTCCGGGGGAGGGTAGGAGCCTAACTTGAGAAGTGCCTGGCTCCAGGTTGCAAAACTGCCTCCTATCATAAAAATATGACAAGATTATTTTCCCATTATATAAAAACAAGTAATACAGATAATCACCCCCTTTTATGGAATCAAATAGGATGAAGTATGTATGGCACATGGTGCTTTCAAGTACTCTTAATTGAGCATTAGTTATCATTCATCTTTAGAAAATGTAGGCAGTGAATCTGCTTTATCTATGAGAGGATGTGATTTCTTCCTGTCTCTTCAGTCTCTCAGTACATTGACTGTGGTACATTCCACATTCTGGTTTAATACTCATTCATTAGTAATAAAACTGTTTACTTTCTTTACTCCCCTTGTGGAGAGGTCTTCTGAACTGGGAGAAGATTTAGTTTGTGATTCCTCCCCCCGCAGTTGGCCAAACCATTAACCAGCAATTGTTCAAAAGATGGTTTTTCCAAAAGGGAGGAATCTTTCTTGGGGATTAGCAATCGTTGGGCAGTTTGGATTTACTGAGAGAGAATGGGGAGGAGGGTGTATTACACCATTAAAACCAATGTCTTTTACAAAAGATGGTGAAGAAGAACAGCTGTGTGTTGGGGAGGGTGATAGAGAAGGACATGCAAAAATCACAGTGGAAAATTCCCACTCACTGTCTATTATAATGAATTATAGAGGTTGACATTTACTGATTTGAATGATCTCTCCTATAAACACACTGACATTAGATTGTGTAACTTGTATTTGTATTCTCAAGATCTAGAATATGTTACTGTCTAATACACATTTTATTGGTATATAATTGGCATAATATTGTATAAATATGAGGTGTACATTGTGTCCATTAAACACATCTATGTATTGCAGCATGATTACCTCCATAACTTTAGCTAACATCTCTATCATATCACGTAATTATCATTAAGATGTAATCTCTTAGCAGTTTTGAGGTTTAAAATACAGAATCTTCAATGATAAACACTGTGCTGTACATCAGATATTCAGAACTTATTTATTTACTGCTTCTAGTTTGTACCCTGAAATGATATCTTCCCAAGTTCCCCAACCTGTAGCTGCTGATAGCCATCATTCTGTGTTTCTGCAAGGTTAGCCTTTTTTTTTTTTTTAATTACACATGTACATGATATCATACACAATTTGCCTTTCTCTGTTTGGCTTATCTCACTAAACATAACGCCCTCAGGTTCCATCCATTTTGTTGCAAATGACAGGGTTTCCTTCTATTATGCATGGGTAATATTCCATTATATATAAATAGCCATATCCTTACCTATTTATCCATTAGGAGATACTTAGGTTGTTTCTAATTCTTGGCTATTGTGAATAATGTTGCAATAAACAAAGGAGTGCAGATATCTTTTTGATATACTGTTTTCATTTCCTTTGGGTATATGCCCAAAAGTGACATTGCTGGATTATATTCTATTTTTTATTGTTTTGAGGAACTCCATAACTATTTCCCATAGTGGCTGTACCAATTTCATTCCCATCAGCAACACACACGGGTTCCTTTTTCTCCACATCCATACCAACTCTTGTCTTTTCTCTTTTTTTAATTTTTTTTTTCATTTAAATTCAAGTAGCCATGGTATAGTAATCTTAGTTTTTGATATAATGTTACATGATTTATAGATGAGTATATCACCCACGTCATACTGCATGCCCTCGTTAATGCCCATCACCATTTACCCTATCTCCCCACCCCCCTCCCTTTCAAAAACCCTCAGTTTGTTTCCCAGAGTCAAGAGTCTCCTCTTGTTTGTCTTCCTGATTTCTTCCCATTCAGTTTTCCCACCCTACCCCTCTTGTCCTCTGCACTATTCCTTATGTTCGACATATGAGTGAAATCATATGATAATTATGTTCCTCTGCCTGACTTTTTCAACTTAGCCTAATACACTCCAGTTCCATCCACATCAATGTTGTGGCTGAGTAATATTCCATTGTATATATGAACCCCATCTTCTTTATCCATTCATCTGTTGAAGAACATCTCAGCTCTTTCCACAGCTTGGCTATTGTGGACATTGCTGCTGTGAACATTGTGGTGCATGTACTCCTTTTCACTACATCTGTCCTCTTTTTGGTTATAATCATCCTAACAGGGATGAGGGGATATTTCATTTTGGTTTCTGATTTATATTTTCCTAATGGTTAGTGATGGTCAACACTTCTCCAGATACCTGTTGTCTGTGTGGATGTCATCTTTGGAAAAAAATGCTTGTTTGGTTCCTCTGCCCATTTTTTAAACAGGTTTTTGGTTTTTTTTTGAAGTGGTTGTTACTGAGTTGTTTGACTTCTTTATATACATATTAGATATCAACGCTTAATCTGATATATGGTTTGCAAATATTTTCTTTCAATTTGTAGATTGTCTTTTCATTTTGTTGATTGTTTCCTTTTTGTACAGAGCTTTTAAGTTTAATGTCACCCTGCTTATTGAGTTTTGCTTTTGTTGCTTGTGATTTTGGCATCAATTCCAAGGAATCATTGCCAAGACTGAGGTCAAGGAGCTTCTCCCCTATGTTTTCTTCTTGGAGTATTACAATATCAGAACTTTCGCATAAGTGTTTAATCCATTTCAAGTTAACTTTTGTTACATAAGTTAGGGGTCCAGTTTCAGTTTTACTGGCACCATTTATTGAAGAGACTACCCTTTCCTCATTGAATATTCTTGGCTCCATTGTCAAATATTAGTTAATTGTGTAAATGGGGATTTATTTCTGGGTTCTGTTCTGCTCCCTTTGTTTATGTGTCTGGTTTTATGCCAGTACATACTGTTTTGATGACTATCGCTTTGCGGTATAGTTTGAAATCAGGAAATATGATGTCTCAAGCTTTGTTCTTTCTCAGCATTGCTTTGGCTATTCAAGGTCTTTTGTAGTTCCATACAAATTTTAGGATTTTTTTCTATTTGAAAAACGCCATATAATTTTGGTAGGAATTCTTCAAATCTATAGATGGCTTTGAGTAGTATGGGTGCTTTAACAAGATTAATTTTTCTGAATTACTAACATGGGATATCTTTCTATTGTTTATGCCATCTTCAATTGTTTTTCTTTTATTTTATCTAAATTCAATTAATCAACATGTAGTATAACATTAGTTTCAGATGTAGAGTTCAGTTATTCATCAGTTGCATAAAACACCAGTTCTTACTATATATCATGTGCCCACCTAATGCCTGTCACCCAGTTAACCAACCCATTCCCTCATCCACCTCCCCTCCAGTAACCCTCAGTTTGTTTCCTGTAGTTAAGAAGCTCTTAAGTTTTGTCTCCCTGATTTTATCTCATCTTAAATTTCTTTAATCAAAGTCTTATAGTTCATTATACAGATCTTTCATTTCCTAGGTTAAATTTATTCCTAAATAGTTTATTGTTTCTGATGCTATTGTGAGTGGGATAGTATTCCCTAGTTATCTTTCATATATTTCTTTGTTAGTGTATAGAAATGCAACTGATTTCTGCATGTTGCATTTATATCCTGAAAATTTACTGGATTTATTTATTAGTTACAAAACTTTTTGGTTGCATCTTGAGAATTTTCTATATATAAGATTATATCATCTGCAAACAGATAATTTTACTTTTTTTCTTTTCTGATTTGGATGTCTTTTATTTCTTCACTGATTTGATTGTTCTAGCTAGGACTTAAGTGTGCTATGTATTTTTGTGGTATCAGTTGTAATATCTTATTTTCTGATTTTATTTGAATCTTCTCTTTTTTTCTTAGTTTGTCTAGCTAAAGTTTTGTTAATTTTGTTTACCTTTTTGAAAAAATAGCTTTTCTTTTCACTGATCTTTTCTAGTCCCTATTGCATTTATTTCCACTCTGAACATTATTATTTCCTTTCTTCTGCTAACTTTTGGCTTAATTTTTTCTTTTTATAACTAACAACTGACAAACTTATGCCGACTCTAGGCTTCCATTACAGATTATCTTTAGAATGTCTAGCTAGATGCCACTTAAAAAGAAGTAGTCCTGGGTGCCTAGGTGGCTCAGTGGGTTGGGCCTCTGCCTTCGGCTGGGGTCATGATCTCAGGGTCCTGGGATCAAGTCCCACATTGGGTTCTCTGCTCACCGGGGAGCCTGCTTCCCCCGCCCTCTCTGCCTACTTGTGATCTCTCTCTGTGTGTCAAATAAATAAATAAAACCTTTAAAAAATAAAAATAAAAAGAAGAAGTCCTCTTACAGATAGAGATGACCCTTATGTCTTTAATGACCTTGTTTCTCTGATCATTTCTTGGAAAGAGTAATTAAGTTCATGAGAAATATAATCATTTAAATCTGCTTTTGCAATTTGACTTTTTCCTTATGGTAGTTTCATTTGTTGGTTGGGTTTTAATCTCTTTTTCTTAAGATTTCAGATTTTATTTATTTGATAGAGAGTGAATGAGAAAGAGAGTTCCGAGAGCATGAGATGGGGGCGGGTCAGAGGGAAAAGCAGACTTCCCTGTTGAGCAGGGAGCCAGATGCCAGACTGGATCCTGGGATTCCAGGATCATGACCTGAGCTGAAGACAGTTGCTTAACCAAGTGAGCCACCCAGGTGCCCCTAATTTCTATTTTTTTTTAAATAAAGTCCCTATTATCCTATGAACACCTATTACTATCAAATATGCCTTTGAAGTGTCTATGTCCCATATATAGGTTTCAAGAAACTTGGAATTTAAGGGTCTGGCTTTCTCATTTTAGCACAGATCACCTCATAGCACTGAACACACTCTTTCTTGATTACTGTCCACCTAAGGGGCAGTATGCTGCTACAGCTCTTGAAAAATCACACACCCAGTCTAGAAGTCTGCTTTAATCAAATCTTTAACCTCAAGGTTAAAGCATTTTAAGCATAAGCATTTCCTCCTCTGCTCCTTTCATCATAATACTGATCACCCTGCTGTAATCATATCTGAATCCTCTACCAGCTCTTCTACCAGATCGAGAGGTCCAGATCAGACGTATACTCTATTCATATTTCTATCAAATCCAGTTACCTTTCCTGGTACTTAATAAATGTTTGCTGACTCAATGAATAAATTATAATTTCTCTAAACACAAATGAAATTTGATGAATTAAACCAAGATAGAAAAAAGTGTATCTAATGTACATCTCTAGATGATTGGCCAACTGGGGAGCTATGTTGAGAAGGACCCTAAATATAAATATGTAAATAAATAAGCACATAAATACACATATACCCCTTGAAAAGACTGCTATAATCAATTAGCAATATTTGCTGTGAACTAGTAGACTAGTGCTGGCATGAGTGACACATCTACACCTCAACAACAAATGAGGAAAAAATATATTTTATAGTATTCAAAGACTATAATGTAATTTAAAGCATGTGATTTTCACATCAAACTTTTTCCTGCTTTATAGATGTGTAAAAGGACGTTAGAGCATTAAATCATTTTCCAAAGCTTGTAAGTCAATAACTGGCTAACCTGAAACTCAAACCCGAATTCTAGCAACAATAACAACAAAATACCAAAGATATCCCCACTACAGCACTATTGCTGTCTTCTCTATGACCTGTAATGACACTCAGCTCATGTGCAGACATTCCCAAGATATATATGGATGGCTACAGTCTGAGCATAATTATAGCAAAGAAACAGCCTGGAAAGTGCCAACTGAACAAGTTCCCCAAAATGTATGCAGATGTGTTTCTTGCAAAGGCCAGTTGCATTCACAGTCACTAATTATATGTTTTTATATTTTAGTTCAAATTCCTGTATCATCCAATTGATTGAAGGTTATGGTTATTCAAAAGTTAGCTTAACAATAGAAATGTCCAGATAGTGATTGAACTTTCATTGTGGAATGAAGTTGAAGCCCTTTGCTTTTTGCTTTGTATTGCTGAGAAAAGCCAAGTTAGCATAAACAAGCTAACACCTCTAACAGCTACAATCCAAATATGCTATACCTCAAAAATATGCAGGGTGAAAGAATGAGACATGGGGTAGAAACTCAAGAAGACTAGCCCAACGCATTACCAGCCTGTCCATGTATTTGATGCTATTTTGTTTTCTCATTTTGTTCAGATCCACGCCCCACTCTCTTCCGCCTTGCCCCACTTCACCTCTTGAAGAATGTAGAATTGTTGGTCAGCAGAGAAACAGTTCCAAGGATTTCTTCAATCCCCTCTAAATTCTGCTAAAGTCTTGCTCTGTAGTATTGTGTCCTGAATGGGAGCTTGAGGAATAAAGAAGTTGGATCAAAAGAAGGGAATTGGGGAGGTAGTACCTAGATGTGGGAAGACATCTTCATGTCCATGTAGCTGTGTGACCATGGGCAAAGAGATTCCCTGGAGGTCTCTGGCCCCTGTTCTCTCACTAAACAGTTGGGATAATAACATGAGTTTGTTAGGAGTGTCAAATGAACAAATGTGCAAAATGCTTACAAAAATGCCTGGCATTAATTGTAAGCCACTAGTAATAAAAGTAGGTATGGTTGTCAAAAATGGTTTTTTTTTTGTTTTTTTCAATATGAACAGTAGCAGCAGTCATATTAAGACAGTGCTATAGTGGAGAGGATGTAAACTTCAAAGTCTAAATATGTGGCTTTGAATCCACCCTTGCTGCATGTAGACAAATCTCACTATTTCTTAGTATTATCATCAGGAAAACAGACCTAATAATATTTAATTCAAAGGTATATTGTTAAAATCAAGGCCTTACACATTAAAAAGTTTTTGCAAATTAAAAGAAAAATGCCATATAAACATTGGTCACCCTATTTCTGTGTAAACTAGGGAGAGCCAGTCTGTGAGTTGAGGGTGACTGAATCTTCCTAAAATTTCTTTGCAATAGGCCTGGTGTAGATGTTTTTGTCCACCATTAAAGATTATTTCTGTAGCTTATCCAAGTGCTTCTAAAGAATATATAAAGCTGTTATAACAATGATGCCATTGGGTAGACCTAGACTTTTCACCAATATATCCCACTCACTTCTGCTCTGACAGCTGGGTAAGAGAAGGTTTGAATGGGGAAGGAGGATGGCATCAGAAGGGAGAACTAGAGCATGAAATACTATTTTGGAAGGACAGAAGTGAGTAATTGATGGTACGAGCAACACACATTTAACTTCAAGGAGAGAAGGCATTGGCATGATCAAACACCAAAAAGAAATTTCACCACAAACAACATAATTCAATGAAGTTAGACCTAGCTTGAACACACACAAACTTTTTGTCATTTTCTTTTTGATAAAAACTATGAAGAATATACTATTAGACAAAATATTTTGCTTAATTTTGATGTGAAATCAATTTTTTTTAAAGTTTATTTTCTTCACTTGTGTTACTTGTCACCTCACTAATTCATCCAAATTAACTATAGACACCAATAAATTACCATTTTCTTTAATGACAGAGAGGGGGGAAGAATCTGCCTTTATTGTAAAATATTTGTTTTTCCCCAGTGATTCTGTAATGAACAGTATACAATTCTGATGTGTTGTAGTTCCTGAAACTGACTTTATAAACATAAAAAACAAAATCCTGGCTACCAGAAATCTCTCTGTAGTGACGCTGTGATCCTGAAGAAACAAAGAAAAGTGAGAGAGGTCACTTTTCTGCAGTTCTTGGTAAAAGGGACTATTTCTCTCTTCACAGCATGCAGTGGCTCTTGGCTCTTTAATGTGGAAATGAGAAATCTCAGCATAGTTTCAAAACTTCTGAAATGTCACCACACATATTTCCCTGCACCTGCATGAGCCACAGAAAATACAGCAGTGTTCCCAATCTCATTTCAGACATCACTGAGAATTGCTTTAACTTACTTTTTTTTGTTTTGAAACTAGAAGTTTATATTCTCTGTTTTCTATCCTAACTAGACCTGACTAGACTTCCATGGGAAGAGTGAGTTAACTGTAGCTAGAACCTCTTGAGCTACACCATGGTAATGCTTATTCACACACAAGACTGTAAATTGCCCATGATTCTAAATTGTGTCCATATCATACTTAATCAATGCTCAAACAGAACGTGTTCCTTCTCAGTTACTTTTGTCTATCTAATCACAGCAAAGCCTCAGAGAGGTCTTTCGGGAGATTTAATTAATACTTCAAGTAAGTCACCAGACTGGGGAATGAAATATAAAGATAAGGGGAGTGAGATAAGAAATAGGAATTTAAGCAAAACTTAAACCATAAAATTATTTCCTCCAAGGTTATGAGTACTTTGGATGGGTCTCTCATTCACTCCCTATGTGCACCGCATGCAATGACCTGCTCAAATGGGCATTTCATAAATACCTACTATGATGACATGCAGACATGACTTTTAATAATATCCAAGCAAGGAACTCCAAGTATCAAGTTTTATTAAACTTTTCCTAGTGCATTTTCTCCCCAATTCCCCAGTTACTTAAATGGTAGAACAGTTTAGTTTCCCATTTCTAGTCCTAAATGCTGTTTTCAAACATTCTCATCACTCATCTCTGGACAGTTTTTATTAGACTCTTGGATGTTTGTGAATGGAGCTAAGTGGTACTTTTTTCTTTTTTTGAAAGTTTGTATTTGTAAGTATACTTTTCTTGGGAGGCTAGAAACTTTCCCAGAAAAAAGAGAACCAGGACCCTCTCTGAGGTTTGTAAATGTAAAAATATTTCTCATGGGCTAAAACAAGCCTACTGAGATCTAACTTCAAAATAACACCAGGGCCGAAGGGAATTCCACATAAAGGAAAACAGCCTGGAGTAATGATCTGACTATGACACCAAGTCCTAGATGTGTTTGGAGATATCAGGGCTCTGGCAGGGCTTGTGGTGCAGTGGAACCCACACTGTATCAGTGTCCCTAGCATCTTCCACATATCTTAGGGTAACAGCAAAGGGCAAAACCCTGCAACAGAGATAACATCATTTTTGGCTCCAAAGCTCACAGTAGGACACACAAAATTGAATGCAGGATCATACTCTAGCTTTCCTAAACCTGGCCATATAACTAGTAGCAAAATCCAAAGACCACTGGCTTCCCCATGGACTTGATTTCTCAGGCAAGTAAGAACCACTTGATTGCAATAGCACTGCCCCTAGCCAACTCAGGTTGGTGAGCTCCCTCTCAAGTACATAACTGACTTCTAGAGCCATTTATAGGTGAGAAACCCATTCCTAGATTAATATCTTTGGGAGTTTAGAGAAAATATTTGAGTAAGTAAACCAAGGAAAAAACTGGATTTTTTGTCAATAGGTAGGGTATTAGAGTATTAAAACCTACAAAATATGAAAATGACCTTATCTGATACTGAATTGTCCAGCTGGTATACCTAAACTTTTCCTCTCCATAATCCAAACTGTAAGAACTCTAGGGATTATCTGGGACATAAATAAATAAATAAATAAACAAAACTAATTACTATATAGAATCTTATTAATCATAGCAAATCAAAATGTCACTTCAGTGGCACACATATAGTAGCCATTTTTTCTACTTGCACCAGTTTTCCTGCAGTGTCTGTGAGCTAGTTTAACATAGCCTATGCATTAGTTTTCCCAGCCAAACTTCCTACAGTTGAGGCATGCATCTCTCATAATGATAGCTAAGGGATGCTTGTTTCCCTAGTTTGCGGACACCTCCCACTCAGCCTCTTTCAACTGATGCCAAAGCCATGATATACACATTGTGAGCAGTCTGACATATCTAAGGAATTGACCCATCTCCTTACTTTCAGTCACCATCTTTTTTCTTCTCTCCCTTTCATTCAGATGTTATGTCCCTTGACCACCTTGCAGAGTTGTCACATTGAGCTTTTAACTCTCTCCAACTACTCTTCCTGACCCTTGTGCAATGGTATTTCCCCTAATTGTGTGATGTTCAGTGGGTTTTCCTTTCCCAATTTTAGAGATACATGAATTTAGAATGGTGAAATTAAAAAACTACACTTTAAAATAAGCAAAAGTTTCTGATCATCTATTTAAATATTTGAATCTTTATTTGTTCCATGTTTATAATTAGAAATTTAGTAATACTTTGCCTGATTTTTTTCGTTTTTTGCAAAATAATTACATAGTAAATAGCATGTAAAACCATATCAGTTTTTCTTAAGTATCATCCAAGGATTATGTTTTCCTGAGGTATGTATAGCTTAGAGTTTTGGGGAAAATTTTAAAGGAAAAAGAGAACCAAAATATCTGTAATCAAATATAACCATGACCCTAATATTATTATTAAATAATAAATGTAATAGTAAAGCAAATAAGTTAAAATAGTATGAATTATGAGTAATGACAGGATAGTGTTCTTCATAGGACTCAATTGGTTATTATTAGCCCACCAGCCCCCAAGCCAGAGTAGCCAGAACTCCTATAACCCTATTATCCTCACATGCCCATCTGCACCAAGGCTCAGAGAGAAATGACAAGTGGCCTTTCACTGCAGCAATGTGATGAAGATTTGAGGAAAATGAAGCTATCTTAGTTCTAGTATCACATGGATCTGTGCAGTAGCAAACAGGGAAATATAGCTGGTGGCACTTTAATACAGTTGATAAAGTCTCCACACCATAAAATTTGTACTGTATACACTTATAGACTGCATAAGAATTATCTGTACCTTGGATATCAAGACTGACACATGGAAGTAATTGCATTAGTGTGGTGAGCAGGCCAGTCTGCAACAGAAAAAGGGTTAGGAAACAACCAAACTCTGTAATAAACAGGAAAGACTGAGGATAGAAACATTTAACATGGGGCGCCTGGGTGGCTCAGTGGGTTAAAGCCTCTGCCTTCGGCTCAGGTCATGATCCCAGGGTCCTGGGATCGAGCCCAGCGTCGGGCTCTCTGCTCAGCGGGAAGCCTGCTTCTCTTCCTCTCTTTCTCTCTCTCTGCCTGCCTCTCTGACTATTTGTGATCTCTGTCTGTTAAAATGAATAAAATAAAATCTTTAAGAAAAAAAAAAGAAACATTTAACATATGTAGCCAAAACTAAATATATCTCCAAAGATGCAAAAATTAATGATTGAAATAAGATAGAAGTTTGCTTCCCTCTTGTAATAGTCCAAGACTGGCAGGCAGGTTCCACTCCATCAAGCTAGCCAGGGGCCAGGCCAGCAAGACAGCCCTACCATCCTGTGGGCATTGTTGTCATCTGTGTAATAGAAGTGAGTTTCCAGCCAGGATAACCAGTGGAAAAGAAAAAGAACATGAAGAAGCCTATCTTAAAGCCCTGTCCAGAGGGGCACATTTCACTTCTGTTTGTATTCCATGGGAAGAAGTAGACAGCGAAACTTAGACAGCTAGCAGGATTGGACTTACTAGCAAGGCTGCACATAAATGAGGATACATTTTATTTTTAGTTTTAGAGCAATAAATGGTGGATGATTGCCATTTATTAATGGTTTTATAAATAATTTGTGATTTCTGTGATTTAGTTGGCATAAAGACTCTTAACTAACCCTTTTATGTTTTACAATGCCCTAGGTTGAAAGATCCACTTATGTTGTTTAAAAAAACTTATTGACCTGAATGGACTCAAACTGCAGAGGTTAAGGTGTTAAGAATAAGGAGAGTGGGGGTGCCTGGGTGGCTCAGTCAGTTAAGCATCTGCCTTCAACTGAAGTCATGATCCTGGAGTCCCCAGGGTCGAGCCCTGAATCAGGCTTCCTTCTTGGTGGGGTGTCTTCTTCTCCTTCCCTCTGCCTCTTCCCCTTCTGGCTCTCTCTTTTGCTCACTCACTCTCTCTCTCTCTCAAATAAATAAATAAAATCTTTAAAAAAAAAAAAGAATAAGGAGAGTGGGTAAGCAGCAACATGACCAAAGCGAACCTAAATCAGGACTTCTCTAGACCTTCCCTTTGCTGTTTACCAAGGGTTTACATCCATTTTCCCACATCATCAATTTTCTTTATTGATGTATCAGTGTTTGCTACCTTTCTGTATCGTGAGCAATGATAGGTACAGTATGCCTGTGCACATAGGGTAGCATATCACAGTACACCAAACACCAGTCATAAAATATCCTGCGAAGTGTGGAGAAAGGGGAACTCTTGTGCACTGTTGGTGGAAATGTAAATTAATAGGGCCATTATAGAAAACAGTATAAGGGTAACTCAAAAAATTAAAAATAGGTATGGTCCAGCAATCCCACTTCTGGCCATATATCCAAAGGAAATGAAATCAGTATGTCAAAGAGTTATCTGTACTCTCATTTTCGTTGAGGCATGATTCACACACACACTAGCCAAGATATGGAAATAACCCATTTCCATGGACAAGTAAATGGTTAAACAAGATGTCAGATACACACACACACACACACACACACACACACACACACACACAGTGGAATCTTACTCAGCCGTGAGAAAGAAGGAAATTCTGCCATCTGTGGCAATGTGGATTGAACTGGAAGATGTTATGCTAAGTGAAATAAGCCAGACCAAGAAAGACAAATACTGTAGGTGGAATAAAAAAAAAAAAAAAAAGAAGTCAAACTTATAGAAGCAGAGAGTAGAATGGTGGTTACCAGAGACTGTAGAGTGAGGGAAATGAGGCAATATTGATCAGATGAAAGGTGTCAGTTACATAGAATGAATATGTCTAGATATCTAATGTAGAGTGTGATGACTATAGTTAATAACACTATATCAAACACTAGAACTATACGAAAAGAATGGATTTCAGGTACCCTCATCACAAAATTTGGTAACCATGTGAGGATAGTTTATGTTAATGAATTTGATGGTAGTAATTTTTTTCCATGTATACATATATCAAATAATCGTGTTGTAATCTTGAAGATATATAATTTTCATTTAAAAGTATATTTTTAAATGTGCTGTATACTGACCTGGAGACAAACTAACTGACCCTTAATATCTGGGGGAAGGGAGGGAGTTTTTTCAACAAGCTCCAACCATGATGCTCATAAAACTACTCTCTTTCCTCAAAGCAAAGATGTCAGGAAGTTATCAGGATTCATGTTCAATGTTGTCTATGCACTTAAAGGCTAGCCTCCCAATCGCTTTTGTGTCACTGATCTGCTCACTTTTATCATTTACCTACTAATAAGATAACAGAAATTTGGGAGGGGGTTTTCTGACAACCATCTGACGATTTTCTGATCTGTGAAGAAAGGCAGTCCCTCCAGGAGAGTTCAGACACATGAACACTAGACACATTTCAGACACATTTCAGCTAGATCATTTGAGAGTCAGAGTCCAAGTACCACTTTTCTGGCTTCCCATTATACTAATCTCAGCACCATCCAAATCAAGAGAAAAGAATATTCTCAGAAACAGTTTTCTACACCTCTGCTCAACTGTGAGCAAGTGGCCACATGGGCAGAGAGTTGCATAGAAACAGGATCACCATTTTAAGAGGCTTCTGTCATAGTATTTCTTAGGGTTTAGGGATTTAAGCTTATTTCACTGACAAGAAACTATTCCTTCATCCCTATAAAAATATGAAATAAAACACAGGAAAATAAAGGAGGTAGTCTTCTGTAGTGTGCAGGCTGGTCTGTAGATATATACCCACTGCTTGCTAGTTTTGAATCCATCCAAGTTGCTTAAACAGTCTAGGACTTTGTCTCCTCATCTGTAGAACTATCCAACTATCGTGTTGATGCCATGGCATGGTGTGAGAATTAAGTGGGCCCTTAGTGCATGGCTCATGGTAAGCAGTCAAGAATCAGATGGTGGTTACTTGCTATTGTTTATCCTTTGACTGACTTTGGGTTTAAGAATAGTGTTGACCACTTTTATACATTACAGCAAAATACTGTGATCTGTTCCCGTCTACAATCTGCAGTGTCTTTCATTAGTATTTAAATTGGTTGTAGATATGTACATTTCCCCAGCATTTCAAGATAATGTTTTCCTATATGTTTCAGTGGTGACTGATGGTCAAAACATCTGAGACTCACTATGCTTGGGAAACTGGTAATGAAGCTTATAGAGCTTATTGAAAGTGCCATTTAACAAAATATATTAGCCCATTCCAAATGTCATCTCCAACTCTATTGTATTTCACGTTAAACGCCATGCAAAAACAGATCTAAAAGTCTCCATTACTTGCTTATTTTCAAGGGCGTGAGGAAAATGTCACCAGCTTACGAAGTAAAAACTTGAGTTTCTGTAGGGTCCCTTCGACAAAATGGTATAAAGCAAGCTAAGTGAAAAACAGTCGCTGATAATGATTCCTTACTTATCAGGAATAATTAATTGATGTTTGTGATTTCCAAAACTTCTTCCAAAATAACATCTACTCATTTCACTATTTCATGGCATCTTTTTTGTATCCATTAATGTAACATTTTCATCCACAATTCAGTGGAGGAGATTTCTCTCTGCTGAAATGTCACCCTCCATAAATAAGTAGAGTGCAAGCCTTCCATCAATGTAATAGTTAAACTATGGCAAAGCTGAGTAATTGAAACAGAAAGAGAAGTCACCTTGACCGTCCTATAGCTGGGAAAGCAGCTTAAGGCACCGGAGCTTTTATTGTGAATGAGCTGAGTGAGTTTATATCTATTCACTGAACAAAATATATTTAAGTAATATTCCAGTTTTGAGACAAATCAAGAAAATTCTTGTTGGATTTTTAATTTTCTATCAATTATAATATATACATAACTTTGGAAAACAAAATTAAACTATAGTTTCCCAGGTATGATATAAATTATTGATGTCACTTTGGAGTCTTTTACAAAAGAATCTCACTGAAATAGAAGTAAATGAGGCAGGCACCTGGGTGGCTCAGTGGGCTAAAGCCTCTGCCTTCGGCTCAGGTCATGATCCCAGGGTTCTGGGATCGAGCCCTGCATCAGGCTCTCTGCTCAGCAGGGAGCCTGCTTCCTCCTCTCTCTCTGCCTGCCTCTCGCCTACTTGTGATCTCTGTCAAAAAAAAGAAAGAAAGAAAGTAAATGAGGTATTTGCTGTTGACCCTTTCTGTAAATTCTAGGATTCATTAAAGATTTGGATTTTGTTTTGTTGTTTAATATCCTACAACAGGTATTAGAAAAACACGTATATCAAACAATCTGGCAGACCTGGAGTTGTACTAACCAAAGTAGATATTAGGAAAAAGAAAAAAAAAAACCATAAGGAATTTAGAAAGATAAGCATGCCACTTTACTATATAGCTCACTAGAGTGAGGTTTTTTTCCCTCACAAATTAAATACATAATTGTATCAAATTGCCATTCTGGCATTGCTAATGTAGATTCATTCTTGAATATTGTCATTGTTCTGTTTTAGGCACACAATAAAATGGCAGCACTTAATTTCACATAATAAAAGTTATTTTTTAGAAGACTGCTTTGAGTCACAAGTATATAGAATATTTTACAACTTAGTTTTAGCAAAGACTCCATTTTAATGATCTGAGTGGAAATTAAACTGCCAACTCAGTATTATCAGCACTTAAATTCCATGTAGGAAATACCATATGACCCAATAGTGAAAATAAGGGCTTTTCATAAATATTAGAACTCATAGCCTTAGTGTTTATTGCCTATCAAACAGATTTTCCTTAAATTTAATAAAATGTAATGTGTTCTTTCTTTGATGCATTAATATTTCCCATCACACTTTCAATGGCGTGGTGATTACTGCTTAAATTAAATTAAATTTGAGCAGCCCTTGAAGTCTAAGTTCAAGAGCTGCTTGGTTGCCACATGACATTTTTCTGGAAATGATAGAAATATAAGGAAAATTGCTAAGGTGAATTCATCAGGAATATGCCTTGTGGCACCCCACTAGGCAAGCTGAGTTGCTTATTCCACTTCTGAAATAGTTACAGAATAACTTGTTTTGATGGAAGCAACTAGAGGACCTTTTTGTAAATTCAGGCCCCTTGCCAACTGGGAATGTATAAAAATCCAGCACACTGACTCTGCACACAAATCAAGGAAGCATTGTTACAGGTGACCCAGAAATGACTGCTCGTGTCTCATTGGACCCTCCAGGGCCACCTGATCTTTCAGTCCGGAATCTCTCTGTCCTAACATAGTTCTTCTCTCATAGTGTTTATTGCCTGTGTGTAGGATGCTTACAGTTTCTGCCCACTAATAAACACACACACACACACACACACACACACACACACTCAACACACACAGATGGTCACATGTTGGCTTGAAAGGATATTTTTCTTTTTTTAAACAGCCTTTTACTTGGACTTACTATTTTCCTTCATGGAAATCACCGTGAAAACAAAAATTAATACCATAAGGCTCTCGCTGCAGCACTTAAAGTCCAGAAACATCAAGAGATGACATTTTTAGGTTTGTTTGTGTTCTATATATTTTCCTGGTTTCTAAACTTTGAGGATTTCTGTATCGGTATATATCAGTGGTACTTTTATTTACCAAAGCTGAAAATAATGCTGCAGAGTGTGACATACAAGTACACGCACAAGGAAAACAGAAGAGGACTTTTTGAAAAACAGAATTTTATTTTTATAATTAGGCATACTTTTTCCTGGGTTTTAGTAGGCTCCAAGAAGGGGCGGCCTATCTGGGCAGGATATTGGCAGGGCTGATCCCACACTGAGCTGAAGTCATCACCCAAAACCAGTAGATGAGTACAAGGGTAAAAATTTCGAATAGGTCTGGACCTAACTACAGGCCTCTGGGCTCAGTCCTGAAATTGCCATTAATATAAGTCTTAATGTACTTTGCTGAAAGCAAATTCTTAAAGGGCCAAACCTGACAATTGTCTTCATATTTAAATGACCTTTTAGAACTATTATAATAAATCCATAAAATAGCTATATGCTGCTATAATATGGTGGAGTCGATGGTTATCCTGACATTTTTACCTCTGCATTATACTTTCTGCTTCCAATAGCAATGCTATAAATCTTAAGTATAACCACCCTTTTATAGAAGAAGGTACTTAACATAAAATTTAGCTTTTGGCATTATTTGACCTGAATATTACCAAATTATAAATCCCTTTGTTCTCAGACAAGTAGTGCTCGGCATTTTTGCTATCTTATATAAAAATACTTATACTTATTGCATTGTCTTTGCAAGACTAATACCCAAAAAGCAAAAGATACAGTAAGCTACTACTTAGCTTAGACTATCTTATAATTAACCCAATTTTGTATTTTACTTGGCATGTGTAAACAAGCCATCTTCCTTTACATGACATCCTTTCTTTGGACTCATGATCCCTGGTGAAGTATCACCAGTATTTCTGTTTCTAAGATTTGTTGCTCTTCTTCTCTTCGATCTCCTGTTGGATTTGTAGGTGTTGGGAATGGTTTGATAAGCTATCTAGCTGATCTCCTGCTACCTGATGTTGTCTCAGCCTGCTACTTCTCCGCCATCTACTGAGAATCATCTCACCAGTATTTCTTCCAATTGTCTTGTCTCTGGGTAACAAATACAGTGATTATCTGTTCACTATTGGATTGACTTAAAACTCCAGGTTGATATTTAAGCCTGTGGTGGTATGTGTCTTTTCCATAGAATAGACTTAAAATTGAAGAATCTGATTTGCTCATTTTATCAAGACTTATCTCTACGGTGAGAAACAATTCTTTCAATCTGTTTCACGGGGAAGAAAACTGAGTGAATTTTGCCTCCTGGTATACTTAGTTATAGTCTGTCCCTAGGAGGCTTTGAAAAAAATAGAAATGTGGAAAATGCTTGGATAATCTGGTCAAAACACAGAGTCATTAAAGGTAACCTACTTGTCCCATCTCTTATCCAATACTACATTTGTGATATTGAATACACAATTTCTAGATTACTGCTTTGCTCAGCTTCCTGAGGATGGATTCCAAAAACAGGAAACAAAACTCACCATGCAATTTACTGGGAACCTGGAAGAAGCCCAGTGTAAGTCAAGAGAGATAATGTTCCTGGAATATGGCATTTGTAAATGTGTTATAAAAAGTTACATGAATGCTGGGTTTTCAAATCTAGGTTTTTCCCTGTCACTCATGTCTCAACTGAGATGATAGTTCTTAAAAAATTTTTCCGTTACTATCAGTGACAGAGGGAGGGCCAAGGGCTTAAATTACAGAACCCAAGAGCAGGAAAAATAAAATGGCATTTTGTATTACATTGTACAATAGGTCTTCTTTACCAGTCATGCCATTGCAAAGACCGTGACTACTAAAATTGTGACATACCAAAAAAGAAAATCTCCTGATAGCATAATTGGCAGAAATCATGATTCACAGCATATAAATAGATAATAATAATATACAACAAATCTTACTTATAAATATTAGAGTCAACATTCAGTCACAACAAAACAGCGTATTATGTTTCAGAACTTTGAGTTTGATTTGAATTTGGATGTGTATTCATTCACTCTGGTAATTACAAGTTTCCATTACCTGAATGTCCTTTTATTTTACTCTTTAGCCTAATGTGATAAAAGCATTTTTAAAATAAGTGTATCATTGGGGCACCTGGGTGGCTCAGTGGGTTAAAGCCTCTGCCTTCGGCTCAGGTCATGATCTCAGGGTCCTGGGATCGAGCCCCGCGTCCGGCTCTCTGCTCGGCCGGGAGCCTGCTTCCCTCTCTCTCTCTGCCTGCCTCTCTGCCTGCTTGTGATCTCTGTCTAATAAATAAATAATATCTTTAAAAAATAAACAAGTGTATTATTTGGGAAACTGCCTGATGATGATGATGATGATGATGATGATGATGATAGCTTGAGTGGGAGAACCTGATTGACATTAATCATTTCACTAAATTCTTACAACTTCAGAGTTAGATACTGTTGCCCTTACTTTATAAATGAGGAAATAAGGACTTTGAGGCCATAGATAACTTGTGCCAAGCAGTAGACCCTGAGGTGGAACAGTTATCTTCTTGATTGCACACTGCAAGCCCTGAAGTCTACTAAGCTAAACCATCTTTGTCTTTTTAATGTAATAATCCTTCCACTGGAAGAGAGATCACAGCTTCAAAAAATTCAATGGCATCTTCTCTTCCACAAAAGAATTAAGATTTCAGTGTTGAAAAAGAAAATTAGAAAAAACAATTCCTCTGGCTAAAGGCTAGCAAATATTTTATTTCAATGGAGAATGTTTTTGCTTCTGTTTAAGACCGTGAGAATTATGTTTCTACCTACCACATGAAAGAGGAACCATTACTATCTCTAGTAAGCTGTTTGCAGCAAGACCTTTTAGAATGTAAACATGCTATTATACAGCATTTTCTACCAATAGAATCATTGTTTCCCTCCATATGTTCTTCCTGTAGGTGTCTAATGAGTTCCCACACATGAAAAATGACAAGGGAATCTATCTGAGGAATAATTCCAGCAACTGTGGCATATGGAGACATTGTTTTCAAGTCCCTTTGCCATGATTTCTAGGCAAAGCAGCAAGATTTCCCAGTGGTAGCAGCTAAAAATATTGTCATCCTCCACTTATAAGTTCTACTGTGTTCTTTGCTGCAAATCTCAGGCTATTCTGCCAGGCTTCATGCGAAGAGTGATAATGGGAAACAAGGCAAATTTGCTGTCAGACTTTGAGTTCATACTTTGTGCTCTTGTCCATCCCGTTGTGGATACTTCTCTGTCACTCACCTCAGTTCCACAACTCTGTGAAAGGAATTGTTAGGATGTTAGTACATGGTGCATTTAGCTCTGCATCATTTACAAAGCCCTCTTGTGTTTGTGAGTGGCTTGATGCTCTCCCAAATACTTTTGAGGATTTGCTGAACTGACCAGTTTTGTTCCAGTAAAGACATTTCCTAATCTATGGCTCTGCTTTTTCCTCCAATAGAGAAGACCCTAACAACCTTTGATACAGAGTAGTAGAGATGTAGTAGAAAGTGACGCTGTACCTCTTCTTTCCTCCCAGACCCTTAAAGTTAGTGATTACACAGCTGATTTCTCCTGCCTTCCAGTTATGTATACATATACTTACTCTTCAATTCGCTCATTCGGAAATATTACTGAGCACATTCCTGGATTGGGTAACTCAGTACTACCCTCCATCACACTTTTGTGTGTGTGGTGCTACTTAGCAGGACACATGTTTACTTTGCCAATTACATGCCAGTTCCCAATTTGGTCTTTGGTGTTTTGACATTCACAGAATTGACATAATCTTTATTCAGGCCTATATTGTGATTCTATATTTTTATTCAACCATTCACACAAGTGACTGTTCCAGGCTTCCTTCTCTCCCAAAACCCACTTCTCTCTCTCCAGCTTGCTGCCTGCTTCACTTTAAATAAACATGAATATGACTGTCTGCTACCTGCCAGACACTGTTTTGGTATGAGAAAACAATGCTAAAGAAAATAAAAAAGATATTTATGGTCATTTGAATCAAATGAGGGAGGGACGTATAAAGGCAATATATGAGTAAACCAGATAATATCATATTTTGATGAAAGCTTTAAGGAAAATGAAAAAGTTAACTGCTGGAGTGAATGCACAGAGTAAAGTGTTGCCTACTCTAGATAGGGTACTTGGGAAAGGTGTCTGTGTAGGAGGAAACATTTGAGAGGTTACATGAGTGATAAGAAGACAACTAAGTGAAGATCTGGAGAAATACTTTTCCAGACAGGAAACAGCTAGAGTAAGAAATACAGAGTTTGTAATATTTTATTTAAGGATGGTTGACCATTGGAGGGACTTATGTAGAGGAGTGATTTATACATTTTTAATAAAAAATTTTTATTGAAACAATTATAGATTCATATGCAGTTCTAAGAAATAATTAAGAGAGATACCTTGACCTCTTATCTAGTTTTACCAGTCAAGCATCTTGCAAAACTGTAGTTAGTATTACAACCAGAATACTGACAATGATGAAATCCACTCCACTCTTACTTTCTACTGTCTTTCATCTTAGCTAGCCATATTAATATATGCATAATGGTAGTTTATTTTTTCCCTAGTACCTAAAACATGTTTTGTCTCATACTTTGTCTTTAGTAAAATATTTATTCACGCCTTTTGCCCATTTTCTACTTGAATTGCTTGTTTTTTATTGTTGAGGTTTGTTTGCTTGTTTAGATATCATTGATGACATTGTTGTAGGATAGTATTGGTTTTAGGTGCACAAGAAAATGATTAGAATATGTATGTGTTGCAAAATGATTATCATAATAAGTTTAGTTAACATCCGTCACCACAGAGTTCATTTTTTTTTCTTGTGATGAGAACATTGAGGATTTACTCTTCTCTCTTAGCAGTGTTCAGATATACATGATATGACATTGTTAGCTATAATTGACATGTTGTATATTATGTCCCCAGTACTTCTATATCTCATAATGGGAAGTTTGTACCTTCGGCAGCTTTCACCCACTTAGGGCACGTGCCCAAACCCCACTTTGAGCTATCACCTATGAATTTGGATTTTTTTACATTCCACATATAAGTGAAATCAGTTTTTGTCTTTCTCTGTCAGACTTATATCACTTAGCATAATACCCTCAAGGTGCATCCATGTTGTCACAAATGGCAAAATTTCTTCCTTTTTTATGACTGAATATTTCATTTTGTTTATGTGTGTATATATAAATAAATATACCAATTTTCTTGTGTATATGTATATATAAATACACCGATTTTCTTCATCTATTTGTGTGTATATGTGTATGTATATATATGTATATATGTGTATGTCTATATATAAACATACATGTATACACTCACACACACACACCTACCTATACATGTATATGTATATTTCTTTGCCCATTCATCAGTGGATGCTTACATTGTTTGCATGTCTTTGCTGTTTTAAATAATGCTATAGTGAACATAGGGTTGCAGATACCTTTTTGAGATCATTTTGTTTCCTTTTGGATATATACTGAGAAGTGAGATTGCTGGATCATACAGTAGTTCTATATATATATTTTTTAAGTAAGCTCCACTCCCAGTGTGGACCTTAATGTGGGGCTTGAATTCACAACCCTAAGATCAAGACCTGAGCTGACATCAAGAGTTGGATGCTCAACTGACTGAGCCACTCAGGCAGCCCATGGTACTTCTGTTTTTAATTTTCTGCTAAATATCCATACTGTATTCCACAGTAGATGCATAATTTACATTTCCACCAATGGTGCACAAGGAGTTCATTGATTTCCACATCCTCATGCACACTTGTTATCTATTGTCTTTTGAAAACAACCATTCTAACAGATGTAAGGTGGTATCTCATTGCAGTTTTGGTTTGAATTTTCCTGATGATTAGTGATCCTGAGCACCTTTTCTTGTTCCTAGTGTCCATTTGTGTGTCTTCCTTGGAAAAAAAGTCCATTATTTAAACCAATTTTTTTTGTAGCTGTTGAATTGTATGAGTTGTTTTAAATATATTTTGGATGTTAATGCCTTATCAGACATGATTTGCAAATATTTTCTCCCATTCAGTAGGTTGCCTTGTCATTTCATTGATGGTTTCCTATGTTGTACAGAAGTTTTTTGTTTTATGTAGTCCCACTTACTTATTTTTACATTTATTTCCTTTAATTTCAGTGTTAAATACAAAAAATCAATTCCAAGGCCTCATTAAGAACATTACTAAATGTTTTCTTCTAGAAGTTTTATCATTTAAGGTCTTACACTGAAGTCTTTAATTCATATTGAGTTGATTTTTTTGTTTATGGTATAAAATAGTGGTCCAGTTTCATTCTTTTGCTTATGTTTCTCAGCACCAGTTATTGGAGAAACTATTCTTTCCCCCAAAGAGTTTTGGCTCTTTTGTCTTAAGTTAATTGACCATATATGCCTGGGTTTTATTTCTGGGTTCTCTATTCTGTTCTATTGTTACATGTGTCTGTTTTGATTCCTATAGCTTTGTAATATAGTTTGAAATCAGAAAGTGTGACACCTACAGCTCTGTTCTTTCTGAAGATGCTTTGGCTGTTTGCAGTCTTTTCTAGTTTCATACAAATTTCAGGATTGTTCTATTTCTGTGGAAAATGCCATTGGAATCTTGATACTGATTGCATTCAAACTATAGATAGCTTTGGGTGGTATGGACATTTTAACAATATTAATGTTTCCCATCCATGAGCACAGAATATCTTTTATTTATGTCTTCAGTTTCTTTTATCAATGTCTTATACTTTTGAGTGCGCAGTTTTTTCACTTCCTTCTTTAAATTATTCCTAGATATTTTATTCTTATATAACTGTAAATGGGATACTCTCTTAATATCCCCTTATGATAGTTCATTATTTGTATGTAGAAATACATGGGTTTTGTATCTTTCGTATCCGGTAAGTTTATTTTATTTGTTAATTAGTTTTTGGTAAAGTCTTTAGGGTTTTTTTTACATAAAATGTCCTATCATTTGCAAATAGAGACCGTTTTACTTATTCCTTTCCAATTTGGATTATTTTTATTTCTTTTTCTGGCCTAGTGCTTTGGCTAAGACTTTCAATACTCTGTCGAATAAAAGAGGTGAGAGTGGGCAGCCCTGTTTGGTTCTTGATCTTTGAAGAAATGTCTTCAGCTTTTCATCATTGAGAATGTTAGCTGTGAACTCATCATACATGTAAGACCTTTCTTATATTGAGGTACATTCATTCCTCTTATACCTACTTTGTTGAGAGGTTGTTGTTCTTTTTTTAAGATTTTATTTATGTATTTGACAGAGAGAAAGAGAGAGCACAAGCAGGGGGAGTGGGAGAGGGAGAATCAGACTCTCCTGACCAGGGAGCCTGATGCAGGGCTCAATTCCAGGACCCTGGGATCATCACCTGAGCAAAAAGCAGACGTTTAACCTACCAAGCTACCCAGGTACCCTGTTCAGACTTTTTTTTAAAAATCATAAATCGATGTTGAATTTTATCAGATGCTTTATTCTATTAAGATACTATTTTTATCCTTCATTTTCTTAATGTGATGTATCACGTTGATTCCTTTGTGGATGTTGAATTATCCTTGTGTCTCTGGAATAAGTCCCATTTGATTATGATACATGATCTTTTTAATGTACTGTTGAATGTGGTTTGCTATTTATTTTATTTTAAATTTTTTCTATTGTGATTTAATTTTGGTGATTATATTTAGCATTGCAGCATAGTTAGAAAGTACTAGAGAAACTTCAAATATCAATATTTTACATAACAATTGTACAATTATCAATATTGATAAATATTGCTACATAAATGGTAAAATACACACTTTTCCCCAATATTATCAGCTTTTCCACTAATGTTAATTTTATGTTTTAGGATCCAAAGTAAGGTCCTACTTTGCATTTTGTTGTCATGTGTAGTGATTTCCATTACTGTGAGAAGTCTTCAGTCTCTTCCTATCTTCTTTAACTTCAGCATTTTTAAACAATGCCAGTCAGTTATTTTGTAGGAAAGTTTATATGATAGACAATGGTACAGGATTTCACAAATGCATGGAGTTATATTTCCACCATAACTTACTATACCCAAAATTTTATCACTCAAAAAATTCCCTGTTTTTCTTTTGTAGGTAACCATTCCCTGGTTTGCTATCATTTTGTTGAAGGTTTTTGCATTTGTGGTCACCAGGAATATTGGCCTGTAATTTTCTTTTATAATAGTTTTCTAGTCTGGTTTTGGTATCAAGGTAATGCTGGCCTGGTAAAATGAGTTTGAAAGTGTTTCCTCTTCTATTTTTTTTTTTTTTTTGAAGAGTTTGAGAAGAATTGGTATTCTGTTAGTGTTTGGTAGAATTCAACAGTGAAGCCACCTGGTCCTGGATTTGTTTTTTAAGGAAATTTTCAATTACCAATTCAATCTCCTTACTAGTTATTGATATGTTCAGATTTTCTATTCATAGTTAGGTCTTGGTAGACTGTATGTTTCTAGGAATTTATTTCTTCAAGGTTGTCTGACTTGGCATATAATAGTTCATTGTAGTTTTTCGTGATCCTTTTGTATTTCTGTGGTATCATTTCTAATGTCTTCTCTTTCATTTCTGATTTTATTTGAATCTTCTCCTTCTTTACAATGAGTCCAACTAAAAGTTTGTTATCTTGTTTATCTTTGAAAAACACCACTTCTTAGTTTCAGTGATCTCTCTTATCATCTTTTTAGTCTCTGTCATTTATTTTCACTCTGATTTTTTGTTATTTTTGTCCTTTGAAAACAATTGGCCTTAGTTTGTTCTAATTTATTAGTTCTTTGATGTATAAAGTTGGTTTGGTTATGTGAAATCTTTCTTTTTTCTTAATGTATGCATTTTTCACTATAAAATTCCCTTTTAAATTGCATTTAATTGCATCCCTAATTAAAATTGCACTTGCTACGTCTCATAAATGTTGGTGTTCTTCCATTTTCATTTGTCTTGATATTTTTTTCTCTTTTGATTTCTTTGCTGACCCATTGGTTGTTCAGTAGCATGTTTAATCCCCATATAATTTTGAATTTTCCAGGTTTCTTGCAATTTCTAGTTCCATACCATTATGGTTGGAGAAGATGTTTGATATCATTTCATTCTTCTTTAATTTATTATGGCTTGTTTTGTGGCCTAACATATTCTGTTATCCTGGAGAATGTTCCATGAGCCCATGAGAAGAATATGTATATGTATTTGAGATTTCATATACATATTACATGTATATGTAATATACATGTATTTGAGATACATATACAATTGTATATGTATATGAGAAGAATATGTATATGTATATGTATATGTATCCCATGTATATGGGATATTCTGTAAATGTCTAAGGACTACTGAATCTATTATGTCATTTAAGTCCAGTTTTTCTTTATTGATTTTCTGTCTGGCCAATCTATCCATTGATGAAAATGGGGTATTGAAGTCCTCCAGTATTATTGGATTGCTGTCTTTTTCTCCCTTTACATCAGTTAATATTTGCCTTATATAATTAGATGCTCTTATGTTGGATGCATTTTTTTAAACTTTTTTTTTTTTTTCTATTTGTGAGAGAGACAGAGTACAGGAGCAGGGAAGAGAGGCAGAGACAAGGGAGAAGCAGGCTCCCTGCTCAGAAGGGAGCCTGACATGGGGCATGATCCTAAGGCACTGGATCATGCCCCGTGTCGGGCTCCCTGCTGAGGATCATGCCCTGAGCCTGAAGGCATAAATTTTTATAAATGTTACATCCTTTTATTAATTTCACCCTTTTATTGTTATGTAAAAATTTTCTTTGTTTCTTATTGCAGTCTTTGTCTTAAGGTACCATTTGTCTGATGTAAATATAGCTACCTCAGCTTTCTTTTAGTATCTACTTGCATAAAATATCATTTTCCTTCCCATCACTTTCATTTTCTTTGAGTTTCTTCTAGGGCACATATAGTTAGGTCTTATTTTTTTTTTTAAACCATTCATCTACTCCGTGTCTTTTGATTGTAGAATTTAGTCCATTTACATTTAAAGTAATTATCAATAGGTATGTACTTATCACTGTTTTGTTCTTTGTTTTCTGGCTGTTTTATAAGTCCTTTGTTCCAGTCTCCTGCCCCCATGCTGGGCTCTGGGGGGAATAGTCAAGGTAAGTAAGCTAGAGTCTGTTAAGAATTCTTTCTCAGTTCTTTCCCAGTATGTCACTGTGCTGGGGTTTATGGCAAGACTGTATGTCACTATATTGGGGTTTATGGTGAGGTTATGTCTGAACCTCTCCTACCCACTTTGATGCAGGTTTTTTCTCATTCATCTGATGTGTAGGAGCCTTTCAGCTAGATTTTGGATTTCTTTCAAAGGGAATTGTTCCATATGTAGCTGTAGATAAAGTGTGTCCATAGGAGGAGGTGAGTTCGGGATCCTTGTATATGCAATCTTGAATCTGAACTTGTACTGTTGAGTTTTGAAAGCCCTTTGTATATTCTAGATACTAGTCATTTGTTGGATATGTCGTTTGAAAATATTTTCTCCAAATCTGTCATCTGTCTCCTCAGCCTTTTTACATGGTCTTCTACAAAATGAAAGTTTTTAATTTTGATGAGGTCCCAGTTAATGAATTTTTCCTTTCATGGATCATGTTTTAGTCCTAAATCTAATATTTCTTCACCTAAATCAAAATTCCAAATATTTCTCCCACTTTAAAAAAAATTTTCTATTGCTTTACATTTTACATTTAAGTATGTAATCTCTTTTAATTTTTGTATAAGGTATGAAGTTTAGGTTAAGGTGTTTTTTGTTTGTTTTCTCTGTTTTGTTGGTTTGTTTTCCTATGAGGGTACAATTGCCCCAGCACAGTTTGTTGAAAGGTAGATTTATTCTTTTAAGTTTATTCTGGCTGTTGTGTGCAGAATGGATTATAGTCAGGGGTCTGTATAGGAGTGGAGTGACCGATTAAGAAATTTTTCATTTACCTAAGAGATAATGGTGAATTGGACCAGCATGATGGAAGTAAAGATAAAGAAAAATAGATTCAGAGTATTTGGAGCTATAGAGTGAATAGCACTTGCTGATGGAATAGGAGAAGAAATGAGAGAAAATTTAAAAATGACTGAGTACCATGAAAAACTGGATACATGGTGGTTATAATATTAGAAGAGACTGAAGGAAGAAGAAAGAATGGTCTGTTTTGCTCATGTTGTGTTTAAAATACCAATTAGATAGCTGAGTGAGAATCTCTAGTAGAGTGTTGGAATAATGATCTTAGAAGTCAAGGGCAAGAACAGGGCTAAAAATACACACATTTGAAGAGTCATCAGCATGGATGTTATTGTTGAGGAAGAAAGTCTAAACAGTGAAAATTTTGCATCATTGTCATGGACTGAGAAATTAAATCTCCTATAAAATTCACATATAGAGTTCCTAAAAGTAATTAAGTTGGCATAACTACTAATCTAATTTAGAAAATCTCTAATTCTATGTATTTATACTGGGCATTAAGCTTTGAATACATATTTTAATATATTTTATTGAATACCCTTATGTAAGAAAATACTAATGATTTAAATGAAATGACAGCTGTTTGGGAGTTAAAATCTTATATGTGTTTCATTGCACCTACAAAATCAGAATCCAGTAATGTAAAAGGACTTAGCCTGTCTTGAGTGATAGTTTATCTTTATAAAGATAGCTTCCATAATATAAACAATATACTGGCATAAATTACCATTGTCCAAACATTATAAATTTTCAACCTTAACAACTGATTCTAAGTGAAGGCAACCCTCACAATTACAATCAATCTTCACTTTTTATGTGATTCAAAGGAATCTGGAGTGACTGGATTAGTTCTGGATGTAAGAAAAATACTTGTGGCTGTTTCTGAGTGGATCAAAGTTTGTCTCTAGGAATTCTAAGATATTGGTGGATTCCTTTAAACTGAAAGAAAAGTTTGTTCAAGAATGACTGAGAAATTGAAAATGGGGTAGGAAAGTTTATCTAAAAATACTGGTAGAACTACACAGAGAACTCTATAATGAACTCCAAATTACTTAAACAAATGTGCAAAAGATGAGAGCACTTTAAGAATAGATTTGCATAAATCTATTCTAGATCTATATAATCTACTTGTATAATTATTAAGTCAAGAACTGAGACATGTGGAAAATTCTTAGAAAACTAAACAGGCTCTTTAATTTCTCTAAAAACTCAAATCTCTCTGTTTTGGCTAGCTGCTTACATGTTAAGTGGTGATGGAGAGAGATTTGCAAAATAAAATAGAAAATTTGGAGTCTGGGGAGATTTAGATTTGATAGTTAGTGATGTATTTACTGGCCTTATAGCCCTCAGATAGTTACTTATATATATCTGAATCAATGTCTCTGTAAACTTAGTGATTATATACATTCCCACATGACTCCAGTAAATATCAAATGAAATTAAATAAATCAAAGGTACAATATTGCAGTAGGTGTGTTTTAAAATACCATATATCTTTTTAATTTCTGTTTTAAGTCTGCCTGCTCTCCCAAAAGAAATAATCTCGATTGTAGAGGAATAACTAACATTAGGAATGAGGCTTCAGGCATATATGAGGGTGGAGATTGTTTTAATGGATTCATGACTCCATTTGACTTGGACTGTCTCTCAAAAGTACTGAAAGAACTCCTAGATTACAGTGCCAAACGCTTGAAGGGTAATCATTGACTCATCATGGATAATGTAGAAGCACTGGAAGACCGGGGATAGTAAATGTGGTTTTGATTTCCAAAGATTGAAAGAATAATAATGGGTGGATAATGGCACAAAGAGTAGGTGTATCCTATTCTAAGAATCTAAGAATCCTATCTTAGAATAGGTGTATCCTATTCTAAGTTACAAAATATTTCAAGTTACATAGCATTCCTTTGATAATAGTATTAGCATAGCTACAGTGAAACATGACTAAGCTACATATACATACATTTTTAAAGACACATAAACTTCCATATGGTACTTTGTTCTTATTTGATGGAAATTTTGCCTCCCAGGAATAAGACATTTGCTTAGGAATATTAAACTGGGTGAGGAAAAACCTCAGCTTATGATAGCATCCTAGGTGCTAGCCTAGTTTTGTGAATATTCAAATATGACATCTGGTCAGGAGTAGAGAACACATGATGACTCACCGGGGGTAGGGGGGTGCGCAGGGGATGTTGGATATTTGCCCATCTCTTCTTTTACTTTTTATAGTCCACAGGAGACATTACCGGCATAACAAATAGTGTTGATCCACATGGAAAGTTCTCCATGAAAATATGGCTTTCAACCCTAGCCTTATTTGTACAGCACTCAAATCAACTGACCTTGAAATTATATGCATCTCTACATATAATCCATATGATTTATAGTGTTTTCCTGTACACAACTAAAGGAGACACCATGAATGATAACAAGTCAGTGCTTAGGAGCCACAGACTTTGTAGCCAGATAGACATCTAGGATTTGAATCCCGTTCTACCATTTACTAGCTATGTGATCTATGCAAATTACTTAACCTCTGCTGCTTTAATTTCCCATGAGCAAAATGCAGACAATAATAGTACCTACTTCATTAAGTGACTGTGAGCAGTAAATGAGCGAAAATTTGAAGAAATTTGTAGAAGGCTTAAAACCACATATGACATGTGGTCACCTGCTAATAAATGTTTGCACATACTTAAATTAAGCTGTTGTTTAAATTTTATCTTTAAATTGAGACTGCTAACTGACTTAAAGATGGCCTTTGGAAGAAAAATAATCATTTCTAATTAGAAATAAGAAAATAAAATATAATGTGACTCAGTCCTTAGAATAGCATAAGAATACCATACACCAACCATATTTATTTAAATCTATAAATGTTAAAAAGATAACATGCTTCTAGTAGTTATAATATGAAAACCTTGTAAGAACCACAGCATATGACCTTGTTTTAATTAATTATGTAGTGTAAATAGCCCTCACTGATAGAAAATGTTATACAGATTTCACTAAGATCATCAAGTGTCATGTGTCTTCTCTGGCACATTCTCATAATGACAATATCAAAACACATTTGCCAAGCACTTTTAATGTTGCAGAGAATTAACCAACCTCTCAATCTTCACAATGGCTCTGGGTAGCAGAGAAAACAAGATATTATTACTTATCTTTCACAGGTAAGAAAATTGAGGCCTGAAGAAGTTAGCTGCTTGCCTCGGGTCACAATTTATCAGTTTATGTCCCAGATTCCCTTAAAAAAAAAATGCCTAAATCACTAATTGAAAATCTCTGTCACTCTTACTCTTTGCATTCCTTTGAAACAAAACAGGAGGCAGTACCTCTTTCATGATGGAGAAACTCAGAGACTCTGTTTACAGTTACACAAAGTAGACACTGCACACAACTCCTAGGGACCGACACCCCCGTAATGATACATATAATGGTACTCACTGGATTTGCACAGTGCCCAACCTGTCTGACCACATGAGAGCAACTGGTTTCCCTGATTCAAAACCAGAATCAGAAGCATCAGGCAAGAGTAGAATTGACATTCTGGTTTCAATTTTCATTGTGTGGTTTCACAGAAAAAAAAGAAAAAATAAATAAAATCAAACAAAAGTAACTTTAAGAGAAAAATCTGTCACTCAGGTTGAATTTTTCTCTTACTTGAAATTCACCCTATCTATATTCAATTGAATAGAATGACATTTGATTGAACTGGCTGGGGGAAAAAAAAGTGACAAGATGTATCCGGATTCAGGCTTTCAAATTCAGTTTATTGTTTAGTGCAGCAACCCCTGAAATTAAATGAACACATACAGGAGATTCATCATAAGCTATCTGCGGAATCCTGTTATAGGAAGACGGTGCTATCACAAAGTCTTCCCACAGTTAAACTCCCAGGTTGGGCTTGATATTCTGCAAAATACCACACTGCATTGAAGTAAGCCTGAAAGTGTTCTTTTTCTTTTTTTTTTTTTCCTTTTTCTACTTAAATAAGAAATCTTGTAATTGGATTTCAAAATTCTCCTTGTGAAGTAATTATCTATAATCCATTCTCAAGTATTCTTTTTCAGTAAACCTGTAAGAGATGCTAAGCGATATCCCATACTTTCCCTTCAAAACTGCCACAAAGTTCTCATCCAAACTGGTTCTGATAATGAGTCTTTTGAAGGAGAAGAGGGACCATTTTAACTTTTTTAAACTAAATAGGAATCATAAGACAAGAAGGGGGCCTACTGTTAAGCCAGAGGTGAAATGAGGAAGGGTCCAATAAGTTTCACATATCATGAGGAGTGCTACCAGAAATATTTAAGACAATAAAAATATTTAAGCTGCCATTAGTGTTTAGAGATGCTGGCAATATGCGTCATTAGGTCATTATGAAACAATATAAAATTTTAGAAATCCTAAAATCATCTTGATAAAAGTTTAGCATAAAAGAAATTCACAAAAAAGCACTGAAGGTGAAAATAAATGGTGACCAGTGTTGGTGACAATTTTAGTAAAACATTTGAAATGACTGACAATGAAATAGCAACAGGCTGTATACTCTAGAGCAAATAACTCTTAAATTGTAATTTGAGAGTGTTTTTTTTTTAAGATTTAATTTATTTATTTGACAGATCACAGGCAGGCAGAGAGAGAGAGAAATGGGGAAGCAGGCTCCCTACCTAGCAGAGAGCCCAATGTGGGGCTTGATCCCAGGACCCTGGGATCACGACCCGAGCCGAAGGCAGAGGCTTTAGACCACTGAGCCACCCAGGCGCCCCTTTAGAGTGTTTCTTAATGCCTTCAAACTAAAAAAAAGAAGTGCTTTCCATGTGAACTCACCAGCAAAGACTGACAACAGTGGCTAGGTAATATCTTTCTGACATTTAGCAGCAGGGAAATCATGAGGAACCATTTAATCCCTAAGATTGTTTAGCCGTGACATTTTTGATGCATAGTACAAGAGATCTAACTATCCGCCAGAAAACAAAAAGAATTAACGTGACATTTGCACTGCAAATCACAATCATGCTCCATTTGCCAGAATCTTTCCTAACAGCTGATACTCAGCATTTTGAATAAGGAAGAAGTTAGTCAATCAACAAGAAGCAAACTCAGTTATTACTAAATGGACCTGTGTAGTTACATTAAATCATGCAATGATTCACTTAATAAGCAATGTTTTGACTGCCTGCTGCATCCCAGGCACTGTTACACAGTAAGATTATCAAGAGGAAAAGACTAGGATCACAGGAGTTAGCCAGACAGCAAACAAAGAAACTGTAGCAGAAAGCAATGGGAGCATGCAGAAAAGGCACTTAACATCTG
The DNA here is from genome assembly GCA_003697995.1 of Taxidea taxus jeffersonii. NCBI lineage: Eukaryota > Metazoa > Chordata > Mammalia > Carnivora > Mustelidae > Taxidea > Taxidea taxus. The sequence goes on from ML104130.1 coordinate 41,758, forward strand.
CTTTGGGGGTCAGGGAGGCTTGGTGGAGTGATACACTATAAAGGAAATCTCAATAGTATTTTTTTTCTGTCTGATATGAAAATAACTTTACCAAACAAAAAAAAAAAAAGGATTTGAAAATGGGTTACAGATAATTACCTCACAAGCACTATAGAAAAAAATCTATGTAAAATATTTTCAATACAAATTATGAAATATTAACAGGGGAAAAAACAGAAAAAACTAAGATTAAATATTTAATACAACCTACCCTTTATAGACTCCTAAATTAAGTCCTTGTTGAGAATCTAGTTCTAGGAAGACTTTGTTTAAAACTGTTTTACCAATACTAAGCTTCTGATAGCATCTCAAAATTTATTCACTTAATTTTATGATGGAAATATTAATTATCAACAGAATTTGAGAATTTAAACTTACAGATATGAGAAAGAGCTAACTGGAAATGGCTGGGGGGAGATGGAGAAAGTCCAGCTTCAGAGGCAAAATGAGTATTTGTAGGAACAGATGTGTTCGAAGAAGTACATACAAGAACATGGGTGTGACAAGATTAGTTGTATAAGCATAGGGGAGGGGGATAAGAAGAAGTAGGCAGGAGCCAGATAATGGGATGTCATTTATGTTTGATAGAGTATAGATTTCACATCAGGACAGTGGGGAGCCATTGAAGAATTTAAAGTCAATGTGTATCAAAATCACATTAGGTTGGAAAAGATTACTCAGATGAGCAAGCAAAGTTGGCATTGAAAACTAGCATGAAGCACTAGTGGTGACCGAAAAAATGGCCCCAATTCTTCATCCTTTCCTGCATCTAGCCTTGCATTGTGACTTTGCAGCAACCTTCACCAAGTGGTGGAGTCTTCTTCTCCACCTCCAAAATATGAGCTACATTTATGACTTGATTTGGACAATAGAATATAGCCAAAGTGAATATCCCAGTCCTGAGCCTTTCCCTGTCTAACTTTATTATCTCAAAACCTTGCTTTCTCTCCATGAGAACAGGCCAAGCTAAGCTGGTAGAAGGTGAGACACCACTAGGAAGTAATCCAGTTATTCCAGCTAAGATAATGGTAGGTTAGGTACATACAGCAAGATACCCCCAAAACATGTGAGAATCCAGACAAACTGAGCACTGCCTGTCCATCCAGCAGTCACAAGTGTGAGCCCAGCCAAGACCAGCAGAATCTCCCAGCTGACCCATAGATTTGGGAGTAATAATTGAGGGTTATTGTTTTATGCTGTCCTGTTTAGGGTTGTATATTACACAGCCGTGGATAACTGATACATCACTCTAACATATTGCCCTTTGATGCATGACAGTAGGACACAATAAAAGGAAACCTCATTTCCAATTAAGAATCAAAGGTAAACCTTTAAAAAAAAAAAAGAATGAAAGGTAAACCTTTAATATAGAATACAAACTATTTGTTAGTCTTTCTTCTGGAAAATACTCAGGCATTGCTAAGGTTTCCTATTATTAATACATGCCTATCCCCAACAAAACAATAGACTTCTAAAGTATTTTATCTCTGTGCTCTTCATTTTCCCATTTTGCATTCAGCTGTTTTTCCAGTGCTGCTATGTAACCTCAGTGCCTCACAGAATCTGTGTGTGGATCCTTAAAATAAGTGGTTTCAAATTCTGTTTATTACCCCTCCCAAAGAGGGAAAGGGATATCATTTGAAAAAGAAGATAAAGCTTACTACATTTGACACTTGAACAATGCAGTGGTTAGAGACACCAACCTCATGTGCAGTCAAAAATCAATATATAACTTTTTTTTAAATTGAGGTATAGAGTTGGCATATTGTTACATTAGGGTCAGGTGAAAAACAGTGATTCAGCGACTCTGAACATTATGTTATGTTCACAATTGTAGCTACCATCTGTCACCATGCAACACTGCTGTAACACCATTGACTCTTTCCTTATGCTGTACCTTTCACCCTTGTGACTTAAACATTCTAAAAATGGAAGCCTATACCTCTCACCCCCCTCGCCTCTGCAGTCACTAGGTTGTTATCTGTGTTTATGGGTCAGTTTCTGCTTTTGTTTGTTTTCATTTTTTAGAATCCACACGTAAGTGAAATCATATGGCATTTGTCTTTTTCTGTCTGACTTATTTCACATAGCAAAATATCCTCTAAGTCATTCATGTTGTTGCAAATGGCAGGATCTTTTTTTTTTCTTAACTAACATATAATGTATTATTCAAATGGAAAGGTCTTATTCTTCCTTATGGCTAAGCAATATTCCAGTGTGTGTGTGTGTGTGTGTGTGTGTGTGTGTGTGTGTGTATTTACATATATATTTTTATACTACATCTTCATCCATTCATCTTTCAAAGGACACTTAAATTGCTTCCAATCCGTTTATAAATAATACCGCAGTAAACACAGGGGTATGTATTTCTTTTCAAATCCGTGTTTTTGTTTCCTCTGGGTAAATAGCCAGTGGCAGAATTGCTGGATAATATGGTAATTCTATTTTTTTAAAAGATTTTATTTATTTATTTGACAGAGAGAGAGATCACAAGTAGGCAGAGAGTCAGGCAGAGAGAGAAGGGGAAGCAGCCTCCCCGCTGAGCAGAGAGCCCGATGCAGGGCTCGATCCCAGGACCCTGAGATCATGACCCGAGCCAAAGGCAGCGGCTTAATCCACTGAGCCACCCAGGCTCCCCTATTTTTAAGTTTAAAGGAACCCCCATACCGTTTTCCTCCGTGACTGCACTAATCTACATCAAACCAGCAATGTACATAGACTTCTTTACATTCTTGCCAACACTTGTTATTTCTTATCTTTGGAGTACTAGCCATTCTGACTGGTATAAAATAATATTTCATTAAAAAAATAATAATATTTCATTGTTGTTTTGGTTTGCATTTCCCTGATGATTAGTAATGTTGAGCATCTTTTCATGTGTCTGTTGACCATCTGTATGTCAGCTTTGGAAAAATATCTATTCAGTTCCTCTGCCCATTTTTAATTGGATTATTGGTGTTTTTTGGTGTTTAGTTATAGAAATTCTTTATATATTTTGGATTTAACTCCTTATCAGATAAATCATTTGAAAATATCTTCTCCCATTAAATTGATTGCCTTTTTGTTTTATTGGTGGTTTCCTTTGTTATGCAAGTTATTTTAGTAAGGCCAGTAGTTTGTTTTTGCTTTTGTTTTTCTTGCCTAAGGAGACATATCTAGAAAAATATTGCTAAGGCTGATGTCTAAGAGATTATTGCTTATATTTTCCTTTTCATATTTTTTAAGATTTTTATTTATTTATTTATTTGACAGACAGAGATCACAAGTAGGCAAAGAGGCAGGCAGAGAGAGAGAGGGAGGCAGGCTCCCCGCTGAGAGGAGAGCCCGACACGGGGCTCCATCCCAGGACCCCAGGATCATGACCAGAGCCGAAGGCAGAGGCTCCAACACACTGAGCCACCCAGGCGCCCCTATACTTTCCTTTTTAAATATTTCATTTATTTATTTGAAAGAGAGAGAGAGAGAGCATGAGTTGGGGGGGAGGGGCAGAGGGAGTAGGAGAAGCAGACTCCCCACTGAGGCTCAATCCCAAGACCCAGAGATCATGACCTGAGCCGAAGGCAGGCACTTAACCAACTGAGCCAGCCAGGTGCCTGCCTGTGTTTCTTTTAGGAGTTTATGGTTTCAGGTTTCACATTTTAGGTCTTTAATCATTTTGAGTTTATTTTTGTGTATGGTATAAGAAAGTACTGCAGTTTTATTCTTTTGCATGTAGCTGTCGGGTTTTCCCAGCACCATTTTTTTGAAGAGATTGTTTTTTCCCCATTCTTGCCTCCTTTATCATTTATTAGTTAACCATATAAGCATGGGTTTATTTCTGAATTCTCTATTCTGTTCTATTGATTTATGTATCTGTTTTTGTATGAATACCATACTGTTTTGATTATTATCTTAAAATCTGGGATTGTGATATGTCCAGCTTTGTTTTTCTTTCTCAGAATAGCTTTGGCTATTTGAAGTCTTCTGGTTCCATACAAAGTTTAGTATTATTTGTTCTAGTTCTATGAGAAATGCTGTTATTTTGTTATTTTGATGGAGATTGCTTTGAATCTGTAGTTGCTTTGGGTAGTATGGACATTTTAACAGTATCAATTCATCCAGTGCATGAACATGTTAGATCTTTGCATTTATTTGTGTTGCTTTTAGAGTTGCTTTTTTTTTTTTTCCATCAATGTTTTACGGTTTTTAGAGTATGACTATTGTACCTCCTTATTTGGCTCTTAGGTATTTTATTTTTTCTGTGCAATTGTAAATGGAATTGCTTCTTGATTTCTTTTTCTGGTACCTTGTTATTAGTGTACAGAAATGCAACAAATTTATGTATATTAATTTTGTATCCTGCAAATTTATGAAATTCATTATTACTTCCAATAGTTTCTTGATAGAGTCTTAGGAGTTTTCTCTGTACAGTATCATGTCATCTCTAAGTAATGACAGTTGTACTTTTACCTTACCAATTAGGATATCTTATATTTCTTTTTCTTGTCTAATTGCTATGGCTAAGATTTCCAATACTATATTGAATAAAAGTGGTAAGGGTAGACATTATTGTCTTGCTCCTGATCTAAGAGGAAAACCTCTCAGGTTTTCACATTGAATATGATGTTATCTGTGAGTCTGTCATATATGGACTGTATTATGTTGAGGTATGTTCCCTCTAAACCCACTTCGTTCAGAGTTTTTATCATGAATGGATGTTGAATTTTGTCATATGCTTTTTCTACATCTCTTGAGATAATCATATGTTTTTATTCTTCATTTTGTTAATGTGGTATATCACATTGATTTACAATTTTTTTTACCATATCAGTATTTTTAATGTCCAGCTTTTATAATACAAGGGCCAGAACTTTCTCCCCATCTCAAGTTTATAAATTTTCAATTGGCTTTGAAGCCAATAGGGATACTTCTTGTCTAATTTGGTTTCTGGGAAGACTTCATTCAGGTCCTCAGTGGTCATCTGATCAAATGGAATTATGTTCCTTGTCCTCTCTAGCATTTTTTCATATTTGTCAATCCTGGCCTCTGAGAGACAAAAATTCAGCACAACTTTTCACATCTTCTTTTCCTTCAGCATCCACCTAAACAGTATATTTATCCTCTGGCACAGGAAAATTCAGGGCATTAAACTTCTCAAAGACCTCTACCAAGCCAGTCTTCACCACATTGGCCTTGTAGTGAGCCCAGGTAGTTTCTCAGGGAGAGTAGCCAACCTGGAGGTAAGTGTCTCATTCCAGTATTTCAGGGAGTTAGCAGTGTCCTCTAGTTTTGGGGTATGATCCCCACAAAAGCTACCCAGTCAGTGGTTTTTAGAGCAAGTTTTCACCCAGCCATCTTGAGATCCTTCACTGACCCCGGTGGCCCAGGGCCCACAGCCTGATTTGCAAATATTGAACCATCTTTGCACTCCCAGAATAAATCCCACTTGATTGTGGTGAAGAGTGTTTTTAATGCATTGTCAAATTTGGTTCACCAATACTTTGAGAACTTTCGCATCATGGTCATCAGGGATATTGGACTGTATTTCTTTTCTTTTTTCTTTCTTTTTTTGGTACCATTTTTATCTGGTTTTGATATCAGGGTAATTCTGAATGCATAGAATGTGTTTGGAACCTTTCCTTCCTCCTTTATGTTTTGGAATAGTTGAGAAGAATTGCTATTAATTCTTTTTCAAATGTTTGAAAGAATTCATGTGTGATGCCATCTGGTCTCAGTCTTTTGTTAGGATCTTGCTGATTATCAATTCATTTTTTTATTAGTAATTAGTCTGTTCAAATTTTCTATTTCTTCTGATTTAGTTTTGGAAGGTTGCATGTTTCTATCAATTTCTTCTAGGTTCTCAAGTTATTTGGCATACAATTTTTCATAGTAGTCTCATAATTCTTTTTGTCTCTGAGGTATCATTTCTTATTTTCCCTATTTCATTTCTGATTTTACTTATTTGGTTGCTCTCTCTGTTCTTGATGAGACTGACTAAAGATTGATCATCTTTATCTTTTCATAGAACCAGCTCTTGGTTTCATTGATTTTTTCTCTTGTGTTTTTGCCTCTATTTTTATTTATTTTCATTCTGATCATCATTATTTCCTTCCTTTTCTTCCTCTGAGCCTTGTTTGTTCTTGTTCAAACAAGAGGTTTGAAGTTAAATTGCGTGAGGTTGAATTGTTTATCTGAGAATTTTCTCATTTCTTGAGGTAGGCATGCATTGCTATAAATTTCCCTCATAGAATTGCTTTTGCTCTGTCTCAAAAATTTTGTACCATTGTTTAATCTTCATTTGTCTCACATTTTTTTTTACTTCCTCTTTGAGTTTTTCATTGACCCATTGGTTGTTTAGTAGCATATTGTTTAGCCTTTATGTGATAGTGTTTTATCCAGTTTTTTAAAAACATTTGACAGAGAGAGATCACAAATAGGCAGAGAGGCAGGTGGAGAGAGAGGAGGAAGCAGGCTCCCTGCTGAGCAGAGAGCCCAATGCAGGGCTTGATCCCAGGACCCTGAGATCATGACCCGAGCCGAAGGCAGAGGCTTAACCCACTGAGCCACCCAGGTGCCCCTCCAGTTTTTTTTTTTTAATGTAATTGATTGTTTCAGACAGTTGCAGTTGGGAAAGATACTTGATATTATTTCAGTCTTCTTAAATGTACAGAGATTTGTTTTGTGGCCTAAGATATACTCTGACCTGGAGAGTGTTCCATGTGCACTTGAATATAATGTGTACTCTATTGTTGATCAATAGAATGTTCTGTATATATCTTTTACGTATATCTGTTCTAATGTGCCATTCAAAGATTGTTTTCCTATTGATTTTATTACCTGAATGATGTATCTATTGCTGTAAGTAGGTTGTCAAAGTGCCCTACTATTATTGTATTACTATCAGTTTTTCCCTTCATGTATGTCAATATTTGTTGTGTGTTTTAAGGTGCTCCTATGTTGGGTGCATATTTACAATTGCTACTCTTGCTGTATTGATCCCATTATTATATAGTGCCCTTCTTTGTCTCTTGTTACAGTCTTTGTTTTAAAATCTATTTTTTTCTCACTTTCATTTGCTTGTATAATCTTCTATCCTTCTACTTTCAGTCTGTTTTTATAGGCAGCATATAGATGTGTCTTGTTTTTTAATCTATTTTGCCACCCAGTGTCTTTTCATTGGAACATTTAGACCATTTACATTTTAAGTACTTATTGATAGGTATGTATTTATTGCCATTTTGTCCATTGTTCCTGGTTGTTTTTGTAGTTGTTTATTCCTTCCCTTGTTCTTTTTCCTTGTGATTAATGAAATTCAATAACATGCTTGGCTTTCTTACTTTTTTTTTTTTACATGTTACAGGTTCCTGGTTTGTGGTTACCATGAGGTTCATGTATAATGTCCTAAGTGTATAGCAATCTGGATTAAGTTGGTGGTCACTTAAGTTCAAATACATTCTAAAACAATTTTATTTTTATTCCCCCCTCCACATTCTATGTATACATTGTATTTTACATCTTTTAGTGAGTCCCTTTTCCTTTCATCATTTTTTTTTCTAGTTATGACCTTTTCCACTGATAGAAGTCCCTTTAACAAATTTCTTATAAGACCAATTTAGGGCTGATAAGATCCTTTAACTTTTATTTGTCTGGTAAACTCTTTGTCTCTTCTTCAGTTATGAATGATGTCATTGCTAGGTAGAGTCTTCTTGATTTTTTTTTTTAATTTCAGCATTTTGAATGTATCATGTTACTCTTTTTTGGCCTTTAAATTTCCTGCTGAAAATTCAACTATAATTTTATAGAATTTACCTTGTATGTAAGTAGTCACTTCTTTCTACTTATAAATTTCTCTCTTTATCTTTAATCTTTGATATTTTAATTATATGTTTTGATGTGGACTTCCTTGGGTATATCTTGATTGTAACTCTCTGTGCTTCATTGTTCTTTTAAGATTTTATTTATTTGACACAGAGAGAGATCACAAGTAGGCAGAGAGGCAGGCGGGGGCGGGGGGGCAGGCTCCAGACTGAGCAGAGAGCCCGATGCAGGCCTAGATCCCAGGACCCTGAGATCATGACCTGAGCTGAAGGCAGAGGCTAACCCACTGAGCCACCCAGGTGCCCGACTCTCTGTGCTTCTTGAACCTGGATGTCTGTTTCCTTCCCCAGGTTAAGGAGGTTTTTCACCTATATTTCTTCAAATACATTTTTTTGCCCCTTTCTCTCTCTCTTCCCCTTCTGTGGGACCCCTATAATACAAATGTGTATTTGCTTGACATTGTCTAATATCCCTTCACCTATTCTCATTTCTTAAAATTCTATTTTCTTTTTGCTGTTCAGTCTGGATGCTTTTCATTACCCATTCTTGAAGACCACTGATCTCTCCTTCTTCATTCTCTAATCTACTATTGATTTCCTCTAGTATGTTTTTCATTTCAGTTACTGCATTTTTCAACTCTTATTGGTTCTTATTGGTCCAATGATCCAGGTATTCATTTACCATTTTTTGTCCAGGCTGCATTACACTAATGGAAAAGTCACATATCTCTATAAATTAAATTCCTTATATTATGACTTTACTGCTTTTTGAGCTCTGAGTATCTAAAAACACCAAAATTTGCTTCATATGTTTCCTGTTTGCCCTGATTTCAAACCAAACTCTGTATCTTGTATACTCAGCAGATAAATCTCCTCTACTTAAAACCTCTATGTGCTGCTATTCCCTCAGCCCAGAGGCCCCTAGACATTATTTCCTTTAACCTCGCTTTGAAATTTCTCCCTAGTTTCATCCATTTTTGTTAATTTATCTAACAGCAAAAACAGATTATTCTCACACTAACCCTTCCCTTTGATATTCCCAACCTGTTCCCAATAAATCTCTTCTTTTATCAATTTCTCCTTCTCTACTTCTTTTGCTCAGCCTGTCAACCTTTCTGGTCTCTGTCAAAGAAAATGTATTTTCACTTAGTCTGCCACTGGTTACTCTTTAACCTTCTTTGCAGCCACACAATTTCTGAAAAAAAGTGGTTTAAATGCAGTGCCTCTACATCTTCTCATTCTATTTAGCACAAATACCAGCAGGGCCCCAAAACTTTTTATATCATATACGATATGGTTTATTATTTTCTATCAACACGGTTTTTACACCAATTTCAGGGTGAACAGAACTGACCTCTTTCACAAATGAAGAACCACCATTTAGTAAATACTATGTACTACATACTGCACTTTGCATATATTAACTCATTGAACCTTCGCAACGGTCCTGTGAGACAAAGTGTTTTTACTTTATAAATAAGGATATTGTGACTTGGCTAATTTCTCTTATTAATCTATTTATAATCTTGGAATCAATAACTCTCTCTCAGTAGCCCAGTTATAAGTTGAAACTCACCCATAGACTTATCAACCCCTACGATTGCTATTTGATTCATGGTCTACCCCACTAGTGACACTGTTGTGTGGAAGGTCACCAAAGACCTAAGTGCCAATTGCTTCTTCACTGTTCACCCCATTAGATTTTCTGTGGGATTTGGTTCTGTTTCTTCCTTATACATTATGACTTTCTTCCCATATAGATATGGACACCCCTGCCTTCATTTCCTTTTTATTTTAAGTTCTAGGTTCTTAACACACTGCTTCCCCTCCTCCCTCTCCCTTTGCATCATATATAAACACACTCTTTTTTTGTCCCATATTTTTAAAAAATGCACTTTTTGGATTCTGCCTCCCCTTCATAAACACTACTGTACTTTGCCTTTAACCCCTCAAAGAGAAGTCTGTGTGTGCTATTTTCATTTTCAAATCTCTTATTCATTGTCCAACCCAATGAAAGTGCAATTCTACAATAAGCCCTTCATTGAAACTGCTCTTTCTAAAATCAACAATAACCTCTAATTACAAACCCAATAAAACCTATTCATTTCCTATCTGACATGACCTGTATGTTTCATTGGTACTTTAAACTCCATAAGCTTGAAAAAATGAACTCACTATCTCTACCTGCCACTAAGCTTGCTTTTTCCCTGGTTTTCCTGTCATATTTAACTGAGCCTCAGTTAGCCCATATTAGTAAGCCCAGGGCCGTCTGGAGTTCTCTTCCATGTATTCCTCTGATTCACCCAATCACTTCACCCAACTCATCACTTCCACCTTGTGCGAAACCCTTCATTAGTGGTTCCTACCCCTGAATGCTCATTAGAATCACCTAGGGAGCTTTTATTTAAAAAGTAAGTGGTCTAGGATTAAAGGCTGGGCACATGTAAGAGCATATCAGAGAGTAGGGTCAAGCATGGGTAATTGTTAGGATCCTCAAGTAATTTAAATTCCAACTGGCATTGATATCTATTGTTCCACATTCTTCTCAGTGTAATAGTCCAAGATCAGGCCTCATTTCCTCTTCCAGATTATTTTAGTCCTCTGTTACCTCTCTTCAGGTCCATAATCACATTTTTGCTAACACAACTATGGACATGTACTGTCCTGTTCACCTAACTTCTAGAATAAAGTTCAAAAATAAAGTTCAGTCACTTTGTGTAACAAGACAAATATTTATGACATAGTGCATCCTATTTAGTAACTTGCAATATATTAAAAACAGATATGAAAAAAATCAGAATATGAAATACTAAGTCTTTTGTTTACTCATTTTCCCATAGTTTAGCACAGTGCCATGCATTAGTAGAACATTGAAAACATACCTTGTAAACTGATTTTAAAAGTATTTTAAAGGTTAAAATGTTAAACTACAGCTAACCCCATGTGTAATCTAGCCAGATATACCCACTAGGAATTTAGTAACCGTCTGTTAAATGCTAGGTAATTGTAATATCTACACTACTTTTCAATCTCACACAGTGCAAATAAAAACAAGAAGAAATCTGCTATCTCTACTCTTTTTCAAAGCATTTTATATAAAAAAGAAAAAGAAGAGAAATCCTTACCTTGATAAAAATAGTAATGTGCTCTACTCCGTGGGTATGTTCTCTATGTGGGTAGGGGCAGTAGGAGGCTGCCCAGTGTGTATGTCTTCTCTGACTTTTCTGTTTCTCCTAGCAGAGTGTCTGCCATCAGTCTATTTCTCCCCACTTACGTAAGTCAAAAGGAGAAAAGGCAGGATGATGAAAAATACTATTTGATATCTTTGCATAATGGCTCTTTCAGATGGACATATCATCTAGGAATTGAGAAAATAATCAAAACTTCATAAAGATCAAGTCCCATTTAATCATTGTGCTGTTAGCTATTTTGTATCATCAAAGATCACAGCCTAACTGTACAGCACAGACTTGATGAGGGAAATAAAGAACAGGATCAACTCCCTTTTTTATTTCATCCTTATGTAGATTCTCAGTTCTCCTCTTACTCATTAAAGTCAAAACGGAGTTTGAAATCACATGTGGTACAGTCTGGCCTTAAGACTGGAAGTCTCCATTATGTTATGGCAACAAGAGTGTACAAAAAAACAAGAAAAACAAAGTTAAAGGATATTATTCTGAAAATAGAGAACTTGAAAAATGTTATTACAAATCCATCAGTCATTAACCATATTCTTATACTCTAATACACACCATAGTAAAGATTTACTAAGTTAATTGAAAAGGATAAGATCTCTTTCTCTCTCACACACACACACACACACACATACACACACACACACACGCACACTGCTTGTGAAACCGGTAAAGTCTAAGTAAGATCTGTATATGAGTTAATAGTATTGTACCAATGTCAGTTTCTTGGTTTTATAAGATTTTGGCATTGGAGGACAGTGGGGGAAAGGACACACAATTTTCCACTTTTTTTTGGTAACAGATTGTGAATTTTAACCTATTTTTCAAAATTATTTTTTCAAAAATTTGAAAGCTGAATTATAGCCATATCTGATATTTTCATTAACATTTCTGTATATAATAAATTTTAAAGGATAGGCAGTACATTTAACAATTTGTATAATAAAAAGAATTTTGCATATTGCATATTACTAGCAAACATACATCAGTTGTGCTCACAGTCAAGATATGGGCAAATAATACAAGTGTAAATATATCTCTTTCGATTGTTTCCTAGCAAAGAAACAAATCAAGTATTGGAACCTTGTGTAAATGGCAAGAGTTGCCATGGATTTTTATTAAAAGTTAGACTGAAAAATTTATGTCAGCTTCCCCATGAATTCAGAAGTTTTTCTGGATAGTTACTGAAGTACTTTTGAAATAAAACACTAGAAAACAGATTATCCAAATGTAACTCATGAAGAGAGTCCATTTTATATCCCAATTTTATTTACCTTTTCTGAATAGTCACAACATTAATCTACTGGGGATAATCTAGTTAGTATATTTGAAATTCCATTTATTTTTTTCTATTGATATGCATGTGTTACACTTGTATATAATACAGAATTTCCAGTGTTGTTTTAAAGGACTCAGTTAAAAAAAAAAGCATGATGTACAATTTCAAACAAACTTAGGACAAATTCATAATTTCCAAAATAATACAGGTTTCTACTTTGCTCCAAGGAAATTAACGCTGTTACAATTGATGCAAACATTCCAGCACAATTGTTGTTTTTTTCTTTCTGAATTCATATAGTCTTGAACTATTGCAAAATCCACTCAGAGTCATCTAATTAATTTTATGTATAACTAACATGGAGGGAGAAAGTCATTTCATCCCATGGACTTGTGGGGCAGTCCACTTTGGTTCAGTGTCCAAAGTAAACTTTACAAATTTGATTTTTAACAAATTTTACATTTTTAATTTTTCTGCCCAAAAGCCATTCTGGGTAATGTTCTGGTCTTTGAAATTTGTTGCCAACTAACAGACCAAAACTCTCCAAGGTATGTCAGCCTCCATCATGGAAACCAACATAGACTTAATTGACCATGTCAGTGAGTTTTAAAAATATGAAAGACGGTCACATCTTTTCTAACATAATGGAACTTCTAATAGGACAATTTCTGAAGTACCTTCCTATTAGGTTAAGATGAGTAAACAAAGAAGTCTCTCTGGTTACATCCCTTCAGCTATACATTTACACAATATTATTACAGAATGGCTATGCATTTTCAATTCTTCTCTACCTTCACATCACAAATGAAATAAAATAAATGTAGTATAAAATTATACATTCTCTAATAACTTAGAAAAAAAGTACATACATGTTTAAGGCCTTTAAATATTTGTAAGACTTTCCTGTAGAACTGAAAAACAAAAAATGTTAAAAATGACTACAAACTGTGGACAGAAACTGACCTAAGAAATTGTTTGAATGGGACAACTGTAAGCAAATATTTATAAATTCAAGACCAAAGAAATGAACAGTTCTATTAACAGACTGAACAAACAAATATATAAGCATTCAAACCATCATTGGGAGCGAGCAAGGGGCAGTCTATTAAAATGATAGGACAGTTAAAAAAATTTACTAGAAGAAATCTTAAGTGAATAACTCTCAAGCTAAGAAATCAGAAATCCACATGCATCCCTGGCGTTTTTTGAAACTGAAGCCTACCTACATACTTGACGGCTCAATCCTGATTTCTGTGAAGGGAAAAAGTAAATATAAACAAAAGAAAAAGCCCACTTAAAAACAAAACAAAACAAAAAACAACCAAGAGGGAGAGTACTCTAGAAGTACAAAATAGCATATAATGAAAATGGAAATTCAGTTCTAACTACTACCTATTTAACTGACAAAGAGCTGCAGTAGTATGTTAGCCTTGGGGAAACATGTCAGCTTGTCTATACATTCTTATATGATTGATGTATTCAGATAACTATTACTTGTCAACAATAATTATTATCAATGGATATATATTTCCATTCCTTTAACAAAAGCAACTTTAAGATGTTAAAACATGTAGGCTTTCAGAGCTCCAAGATTAGGTTACAAATAAAATCATCTCAGTCTACACCATGCCAGAGGAGAAGTTCACAAAGAAAATGTCAGTAAAGCTGGGTGCAGTCCCACCAGCCAATGAACACAGGACCAGACCCAGGAACACATCCATGGCAGCAGGCCAGTGCACTTGGCAGACTTTCAGAAGCAAGAAAAAGAGTCACACTTGAGGCCAAGAACCATAAAGGTGAGTGTCTCTGACATCACCTGGAAACACCAGCTCTTCAGATGGCAAATTCAAATTCTCTTAGCAAGTGCAGTTTTACAAGTTGAACACAGTTCAAATCTGACAAAATCTTCATGACATAGAAGTTCATGTCTGACTTTTTAAAAGTCTCGGTTTCAGGAAGAAGCTGATTACGAGCCATGAAATCCCTTGGAAATAAGACTCTGCGCTGCCTCTTGTGAGTGATATAAAAATCTCCCTTCAAGATCACCTCAGGAATTAAGTTTCTGTGCATATGTTCAATGTAATCAGGCTTGAGGATCACTTGATTTATCCTTTGTTAATGGGTTACCTACAAAGGAAGAAGAAAATAAAATCATTTTATAACAAGGCTATGATCTTAAAACTGCAAACACAATTTAGTATTAGAAATTAATAACTCAAAATGGTAGTATTTGCTGTATCAAATACATTTTTGAATTTTAAAGGACTAGCATATTCAGATGTTGCCACCTTATAAAAAAAATATACAAGTTTTCTTTTTCTTTTTATCCTTTCACAATATTTTTAGAGCCACTTGCACAACTATCCAAATGACTACAGCTGTGACCAGAAAGATCTTAACTGGTGATGCTACATGTCTCAAATTCAAACAATGATTCTGGAATCTTTGTTCTTTGTGAAGTCTTGAAGGATAGAATCCAGAGATCATAAATATCTATGCCAGGCCACAGTAAAGAAAGACCTTAGTTCACAGGAATACAATCAGACCACATCTTCAAGAAAGTCCTTGGGCATTGGCTCTATAAAATCCATTCTTGAAATAGTTTAAAATTTGAGTGCTTATTTGACTCAGGTTTCAGAAAAAATAACTATGAGGAGAAAGAAATATCTGGGGAGAAAAACAGATTGTACACTATTTCACTAAGTTTTAAAAGTGTCCAGAAATTCTCAAAAAATTGATTAGAATTGTATTATTAATGCTATTATAATATTACTAAGGGAGATTCACACCGGCTTCTCACACCTACTGAGGTCCAAAGACTGTGTATGGGAAAAAATAGTAAATATCTGGAATACCTAAAACCTGTGTAGATCTCTCTGTATGCATACATGTAGATGATACATGGAGAGAAAGACAGATTTCTGCTGTGTCAATGAATTCCTAGGTATACTCTAATACCAAGGTACTTAGAGTTCTATAACTTCTTTTTAAGCAATGGTTATAACAAAAGGTGAATTCTTGAAAGTTACTGTGATACTTTGGTTTTATTCCATCAAATTACATAATTATTCATCCTTTCATAAAATATTTAAGGAAAGGTTGTTTTTGTTTGTTTTGTTGTTGATCAACTATGAGAAAGAGAAACATTAAGTAAAATAATCTAACTCTGGCTCTGCCACACCCAGTCTCAAATTACACTACAAAAGGAAGCTATAAATTCAAAAACAATTATTTTCTGTGTGGAAGCAGTCATCTTATTTATGTCTTTTTGGTCAGCTATCCTGCCCAAGGAAGGAGCCTCTGCTTGCATATTTAAAGGTTCTTGGGGCGCCTGGGTGGCTCAGTGGGTTATGAGAGCCTTTGGCTCTGGTCATGATCTCAGGGTCCTGGGATGGAGCCCCGCATCGGGCTCTCTGCTTAGCAGGGAGCCTGCTTCCCTTCCTCTCTCTCTGCCTGCCTCTCTGCCTACTTGTGATCTCCGTCTGTCAAAAAAATAAACAATCTTTTTAAAAAGTGTTTAATAAATAAATAAATAAAGCTTCTTACTCCCATCCACAGAGGAACTATGGGAGGAATTGAACTGAGGATGGAAGGACCAAACACAGCAGGGGCCTGCTCATCTCCAGAGATGCTGGGAGCAGGGGCTATCTTAGGTAGGGCAGCAATTGCACTTTCGATTTGTCTTCCACTTAGAAGTCATTTTATAGTTCTGTGAATGGCTCCCAGTTTGAGTGTGAATATTAAGAGCACTATGGAAAGTAAATACGAACTTTTCTACAGACATTATGTCAGAGGTTGTCAATGGAGATAGCTGACCATTGTGAAAAATACAAACTCTTTAGGATAAACTTTCTTGATAAATATTTGATAACTTTCTTGATAAAAAATGATTTAACACAAACTTTGATAGCCATTGCCTGAGCAGATCCACTTGTCTTTTCTGGAGATTCTTCTCTTGGTAGGAAGACTCAAAAAGCATGATAAGAGACTGTATTTCCAAAACTAGTGCAAAGAGAAGAGAGGAGTTGAGAGAGACTAAGAGAGAACAAATGGGTTAGCCTCAGCAGGGATTCAGCATAGGCAGCTGGAAGGACATGGTGCTGTGACCCCATGGGAGCAAGTGTCCTGTCCTCCTGTGTCATTTCAAGTCCTGGTTCTAAGAAATCGCTTCGTGGGTATGGTAGATGCATTCTTCTATCTTCATTCCAAGCTAAGTATTTCATCCTGCTAGTTTATATAAAGCTGGGGAGTGAGTCTCTCAACTACATATTAAAGCTTTGTTTTTCACATAATTTTAAAAATAGACACTCACATTTATAGTACAATACCAAAGGTTTATATACATGGAACAAATTTTCCTCCATCTCAGTAAACATACACATATACATATAAACACATATATACAGTGCATATCCTAAGAATATCAAAAATCTACATTTTTATTCTGTTTGTAGCAGCTAATATAATTTCTCAAAAATTAAAATTTAAACTGACTAAAATAATTGTCTAACATAGATCAAAACATGGTTAAAATGACTTTTTTCCTCCAGTTTTGCAAACTGCTCCTAGTTTATTAATCTTAAAAATATCCTAGCCCATTTAATGAGATAAAGATAGGGTTTAACTAGGCTATTTGTTTTCTATTTCATTTTTGTATGTTATTACGATCAAGTAATTGTGGTTTGACAAGTGAAGTTCTAGGCTAAGGTCAGAATGTAGTATTCGCAGGCACAGTGGAGGCATCATGCCACCTCTCAGACCCTCAGTTTCCCTGTATGTAGAGAGGGGATAATTGTGTTAGCCTCACGGAGTTGCTATGAGCATATAATGATGTTTATGAAAACACCTAGCTTTGCCAACTCTGAGGTAGTATAATAAAAGTTTTTTTTTTTTTTTAATGCACAAATCTCTAACAAGAGAATCACTAAAGTACAATGAGAGGATCACACTACCAGACAGTCAAATTAGAGGAACTCTTAAGGAATCCAAACAAAGGCTAAATAATTACGTGTCCTTTCCAATGTAATACAAAATATGGGCACCTGTGAGCACGTCTCCACCCCTTCTTTGACAACCTCAATATTTGTACCAAGTGAAATGGCAAAACCAAAGATTGAAAAACGTAAGGATGATTCTGAATGTATGTATATTATCACCAATTTTAGTCACCTAATACACAAGAAATAGTAATGTTTAAAATGAAATTGTCTAAACTGTAACAAAAAAATCAACCCTTTTATGATTTACATACTTTAGTAAATAAGTCCAAGTTACTCAAATTAAAATTCTGGCATGCTTGTTGGAAAACAAGTGCCATTTGACTCTTTCTTGATATGCAAGGGTTGTTGTCACAATATTAATGCAATCTAACATTTAAAAATGTTGCTCTTGTTTTTTTTAATTATTATTACTTTTTATTAACATATAATGTATTATTTGCCCCAGGGTTACAGGTCTGTGAATCATCAGGCTTAACACATTTCACAGCACTCAAAATAGCACATCCCTCCCCCATGTCCATAATCCAATCACCCTATCCCTATCCCCCACCGCCCACCAACCCTCAGTTTGTTTCCCAAGATTAAGAGTCTCTTATGGATTGTCTCCCTCCCGATCCCATCTTGTTTCATTTTTTTCCCTCCCTACTATCCATGACCCCACCCTGCTTCTCAGATTCCTCATATCAGAGAGATCATATGATAATTGTCTTTCTCTGATTGACATATTACGCTTAGCATAATACCCTCTAGTTCCATCCACGTCATTGCAAATGGCAAACTTTCGTATCTTTTGATGGCTGCATAGTATTCCAATATATTTATACCATATCTTCTTTATCCATTCATCTGTTGATGGACATCTAGGCTCTTTCCATAGTTTGGCTACTGTGGACATTGCTGCTATAAATATTCAGGTGCACATACCCCTTCAGATCAGTACATTTGTATCTTTATGGTAAATACCCAGTAGTGTGACTGCAGGGACATAGGATAGCTCTATTGTAAACTTTTTAAGGAACCTCCATACTGTTTTCCAGAGTTGCTGCACCAGCTTGCATTCCCACCAACAGTGTAGGAGGGTTTCCCTTCCTCTGCATCCTCGCCAACCTCTGTCATTTTCTGACTTGTTAATTTTAGCCATTCTGACTGGTATGAGGTGATATCTCATTGTGGTTTTAATTCGTATTTCCCTGATGCACAGTGATGTTAAGCACTTTTTCATGTGTCTGTTGGCCATCTGGATGTCTTCTTTGCAGAAATGTCTGTTCATGATTTCTGCCCATTTCCTGATTGGATTATTTGTTCCTTGGGTGTTGAGTTTGATAAGTTCTTTATAGATTTTGGATACTAGCCCTTTATCTGATATGTCGTTTATAAATATCTTCTCCCATTCTGTCAGTTGTCTTTTGGCTTTGCTGACTTTTTCCTTTACTGTGCAAAAGTGTTTGAACTTGATGAAGTCCCAATAGTTTATTTTTGCCCTTGCTTCCTTTGCCTTTGGTGATGTTTCTATGAAGAAGTTGCTGTAGCTGAGGTCGATGAGTTTGCTGCATGTGTTCTCCTCAAGGATTTTGATGGATTCCTTTCTCACATTGAGGTCTTTCATGAATTTTGAGTCTATTTTTGTGTATGATATAAGGAAATGGTCCAGTTTCATTCTTATGCATGTGCCCATCCAATTTTCCCAACACCATTTGTTGAAGAGACTGTCTTCTTTCCATTGGACATTCTTTCCTGCTTTGTTGAAGGTTAGTTGACCATAGAGTTGAGGGTCCATTTCTGGGCTCTCTATTCTGTTCCATTGATCTATATGTCTGTTTTTGTGCCAGTATCATACTGTCATGATGAATACAGCTTTGTAATAGAGCATGAAGTCTGGAATTGTGATTCTGCCAACTTTGGTTTTCTTTTTCACATTCCTCTGGCTATACGGGGTCTTTTCTGATTCCATATAAATTTTAGGATTATTTGTTAAATTCTTTGAAAAAAATTGATGGTATTTTCATAGGGATTGCATTAAATGTACAGATTACTCTAGGTAGCATAGACATTTTCACAATATTTGTTCTTCCAATCCATGAGCATGGAATGTTTTTCCATTTCTTTATGTCTTCCTCAATTTCCTTCATGAGTACTTTATAGTTTTCTGAGTATAGATTCTTTGCCTTTTTGGTTAGATTTATTCCTAGGTATTTTACGGTTTTGGGTGCAATTGTAAATGGGATCTACTCCTTAATTTCTCTTTCCTCTGTCTTGCTATTGGTGTAGAGAAATGCAACTGATTTCCGTGCATTGCTTTTATATCCTGCCACTTTACTGAATTCCTATATGAGTTCTAGCAGTTTTGGAGTGGAGCCTTTTGGGTTTTCCACATACAGTATCCAATCATCTGCAAAGAGTGAGAGTTTGACTTCTTCTTTGCCAATTTGGATGCCTTTATTTCTTTTTGTTGTCTGATTGCTAAGGCTAGGACTTCTAGTACTATGTTGAGTAGCAGTAGTGTTAGTGGACATCCCTGCCGTGTTCCTGACCTTAGGAGAAAAGCTCTCAGTTATTCCCCATTGAGAATTATATTCACTGTGGGTTTTTTCATAGATGGCTTTGATGGTATTGAAATATGTGCCCTCTATCCCTACACTGTGAAGAATTTTGATCAAGAAAGGATGCTGTACTTTGTCAAATGCTTTCTCTGCATCTATTGAGAGTAACAAATGGTTCTTGTTCTTTCTTTTATTAACGTATTGTATCACATTGATTGATTTGCAGATGTTAAACCAACCTGGTAGCCAAGGAATAAATCACACTTGGTCGTGGTTAGTAATCCTCTCAATGTACTGTTGGATCCTACTGGCTAATATTTTGATGAGAGTTTTTGCATACATGTTCATCAAGGATATTAGTCTGTAATTCTCCTTTTTTAAAATATTTTATTTATTTATTTGACAGAGTGAGATCACAAGTAGGCAGAGAGAGAGGAGAAGGAGGAAGCAGGCTCCCTGCCAAGCAAAGAGCCTGATGCAGGACTTGATCCCAGGACCCTGAGATCATGACCTGAGCCAAAGTCAGGGCTTAACAAACTGAGCCACCCAGATACCCCTGTAATTCTCCTTTTTGATGGAGTCATTGTCTGGTTTTGGCATCAAGGTAATGCTGGCTTCATAAAATGAGTTTGGAGTTTTCCTTCCATTTCTATTTTCTGGAACAGTTTCAGGAGAATAGGTATTAATTCTTCTTTAAATGTTTAGTGGAATTCCCTGGGAAACTGTCTTGCCCTGGGCTCTTGTTTGTTTGGAGATTTCTGATGACTGCTTTAATCTCCTTACTGGTTATGGGTCTGTTCAGGTTTTTAATTTCTTCCTGGTTCAGTTTTGGTAATTTTTGTCTCTAGGAACGCATCCGTTTCTTCTAGACTGTCAAATTTGCTGATGTGTATTTGCTCATAATATCTTTTTATAATTGTTTGTAATTGTTTGTTTATAATCTTTGGTGTTGGTTGTGATCTCTCCTCCTTCATGATTTTATTAATTTCGGTCCTTTCTCTTTTCTTTTGGATAACTCTGGCTGGGGGTTTATCAATCTTATTAATTCTTTCAAAGAACCAGCTCCTAGTTTTGTTGATTTGTTCTACTGTTCTTTTGGTTTCTAATTCATTGATTTCTGCTCAGTCTTTATTATTTCTCTTCTTCTGCTGGATTTAGGCTTTCTTTGCTGTTCTTTCTCCAGCTCCTCTAGGTGTAGGGTTACGTTGTGTACTTGAGACCTTTCTTGTTTCTTGAAAAAGGCTTGTATTACTATATATTTCCTCTCAGGACCACCTTTGCTGTGTCCCAAAGATTTTGAACAGTTGTGTTTTCATTTTCATTTGTTTTCATGATTTTTTTTTAATTCTTTAATTTCCTAGTTGGCCCATTCAGTCTAGTAGGATGCTCTTTAGCTTCCATGTATTTGAGTTCTTTCCAACTTTCCTTTTGTGATTGAGTTCTAGTTTCAGTGCATTGTGGTCTGAAAATATGCAGGGAATGATCCCAGTCTTTTCGTACCATTTGAGACCTGATTTGTGATCCAGGATGTGATCTATTCTGAAGAATGTTCCATGTGCACTAGAGAAGAATGTCTATTCTGTTGTTTTAGGATGGAATGTTCTGAATATAACTGTGATGTCCATCTGGTCCAGTGTATCATTTAAAGCCTTTATTTCCTTATTGATCTTTTGCTTGGATGATCTGTCCATTTCAGTGAGGGGGGTGTTAAAGTCCCCTAATATTATTTTATTACTGTTGATATGTTTCTTTGATTTTGTTATGAATTGGTTTATATAATTGGCTGCTCCCATGTTAGAGGCATATTTAAAATTTTAGATCTTCTTTCTGGACAGACCCTTTAAGTAAGATACAGTGTCCTTCCCCATCTCTTAGAGTCTTTGGCTTAAAATCTAATTTATCTGATATAAGGATTGCCACCCTAGCTTTCTTTGATGTCCGTTAGCATGATAAATTGTTTTCCACCCCATCACTTTAAATCTGGAGGAGTCTTTGGGTCTAAAATGAGTTTCTTGTAAAGAGCATATTGATGGGTCTTGTTTTTCATCCATTCTGATACCCTGTGTCATTTGATTGGGGCAATTTAGCCCATTTACATTCAGGGTAACTATTGAAAGATGAACATAGTGCCACTGTATTTCCTGTAAGGTGACTGTTACTGTATATTGTCTCTGTTCCTTTCTGGTCTACTACTTTTAGGGTCTTTGCTTAGAAGACCCCTTCAATATTTCCTGTAGGCTGGTTTGGTGTTTGCAAATTCTTTCAGTTTTTGTTTGTCCTGGAAGCTTTTTATCTCTCCTTCTATTTTCAGTGACAGCCTAGCTGAATATAGTATTCTTGGCTGCATATTTTTCTCATTTAGTGCTCTGAATATATCATGCCAGCCATTTCTGGCCTGCAGATCTTTGTGGATAGGTCTGCTGCCAATCTAATATTTCTACCATTATATGTTACAGACCTCTTTTCCTGAACTGCTTCCAGGATTTTCTCTTTGTCACTGAGACTTGTAAATTTTACAATTAGATGATAGTGTATGGACCTATTTTGATTGATTTTGAGTGGAGTTCTCTGTGCCTCTTGGATTTTGATGCTTTTTCCCTTTGCTAAATTAGGGAAATTCTCTGCTATTATTTGCTCCCATATACCTGCTGTCCCTCTCTCTTTCTTCTTCTTCTGGAATCCCAATTATTCTAATATTGTTTCATCTTATGGTATCATTTAGCTATCCTATTCTCCCCTTGTGGTCCAGTAGTAGTTTGTGTCTCTTTTGCTCAGCTTCTTTATTCTCCATAATTTGGTCTCCTATATTACTAATTCTTTCTTCTGCCTCATCCATCCTAACAGTAAGAGCCTCCATTTTTTAAAAAGATTTTTATTTATTTATTCTACAGAGAGAGACACAGTGAGAGAGGGAACACAGCAGGGGGAGTGGGTGAGGGAGAAGCAGGCTTCCCGTGGAGCAGGGAGCCTGATGTGGTGCTCGATCCCAGAACCCTGGGATCATGACCCGAGCCAAAGGCAAACACTTAACCACTGAGCCACCCAGGTGCCCCAAGAGCCTCCATTTTTAATTGCAAGTCATTAATAGCTTTTTTTATTTCAACTTGGTTAGATTTTTGTTCTTTTATTTCTCCAGAAAGGGATTCTCTAATATCTTCCATGCTTTTTTTGAGCCCAGCTAGCACCTTGATAATCGTCATTCTGAACTCTAGTTCTGACATATTACTAATGTCTGTATTAATTTGATTAGGTCCCTAGCTGTTGGTACTGCCTCTTGCTCTTTTGTGTGTGTGTGTGTGTGGTGAGTTTTTCTATGTCACTTTATCCAGATAAGAATAGATGAATGAAAGAACAAAATCTAAAAGGTAGCAATGACCCCAGAAAAATATACACTAACCAAATCAGAAGAGATCTGAAACCAGGGGGAAAAGAAAGGGGAAGAGGGAAAAAAAAAATATATATATATATATATATATTTAACCGGTTAATAGAACAGAACCATACACTTGATTTTGAGTGTATTTTGGTCTGTTAGAAGACACTGCCTCTCAAAATTTTAAAGAAAGAAAAACATATATATACAAAAATAAGGTTAAACACAATGAAGGGATGGAATATGAGTATAAAGATGAAAATTTAAAAGGATTCCAAAAAAGGAATTGATAAGGTAAGTTGACTCAAAAAAAGAGGAAAGCTGACAATCCCTCCTGTCTCCCTTGTCTCCGGCCAAACTCTGAATTCACCCAGCCTGTGACTGAGCGTTTCTGGGCATGTGACTGTGACTGAGATGTTTCTGGTGCATGGCCTCATTTGGAGTCTCCAAACCCAGTAGATGCCTGCAGCATGCTCTTATGCTGCTCTTCCCAGAGGAGTAAGGAGGTGGCTTCCCCAGATCTGCTGCTTCTGGGGTCCTGCTTGAGGTGCAGTGGTCCAGCTGTGACTTGGATCACGGTTTAGGGTAATCCCGAGCTGAGAGCCCACTGCTCGGCTCCGGCTCTGCAGCCAGCTTTCCACTTCAAAACCTGGGAGCTCTGCCACGCTCAGACATCCCTGGTCTTTTTGTGTTCCCGCAGGTCCTGAGACCACACTGTCCTTGTGAGGGCACCACCCCCCACTTAGCCTCAGGGGAGCAGACTTCTAAAAGTTCCGATTTTGTGTTCCACTGCTCTCTCACTTGTGGGGAGCTGGCCCCTCCCACCACGATCTATCTTACTATCTTACTGTCTACTCTCTCTCACTTAAGCCATATCTTTTGGTAGAGGCCAAATAGTAAATAAAAAGTGGTAGCTCTTACAGATGATTTTCAGCAAGTTTTCAGTAACTAAAAGTAGGAAGTTGCAATAAAACCATCTTTACAGGATAAGAAATAGCATTTGCTACCATGAATGTACTGTCTTTTGGTTCTGAGGGCTGTTGATAGAAAATACTGCATGAGGAAGGAAAGTGGTCCCATGATCATTACAGTTGTGCCCTGAGCTTTGTTCGTTCTATGTATTTATATATATATATATATTTTTTTTTTAAAGATTTTTATTTATTTATTTGACAGAGCAAGAGACACAAGCAGGCAGAGCAGTAGAGGGAGAGGGAGAAGCAGGCTCCCCAGTGAGCAGGGAGCCCGATGCGGGGCTCGATCCCAGGACCCTGAGATCATGACCTGAGCTGAAGGCAGTCAATTAACCAACTGAGCCACCCAGGTGCCCCTGTATATATATATTTTTAAAGATATTATTTATTTATTTGACAGAGATAGAGAGCACAAGTAGGCAGACTGGCAGGCAGAGGGAGAGGGAGAAGCAGGCTCTCTACTGAGCAGAGAGCCTGTTGGGGACTGGATCCTAGGACCCTGGGATCATGACCGGAGCCAAAGACAGACACTTAACCAACTGAGCCACCCAGGTGCCCCTCATTCATTTTAATCACCACCAAGTGAATTTGCCTTTCCAAAGGCAATACTTCACACAGCTGTTCTTTTATGTAAATTTGTGCTGCATACTAGCCAATTCGGCAAGTAAAAATACTTGACAGCTGAACACAGGCAAAAGGTAATAATAATAACAGTAATAATAATAATAGTAATGGCAGCTTTTCTAATCACAAGCACAAAGCTATCTCGGTAATAACCCACCAGGATGGAGCTAACCTGCTAATTTTAAGCAAAAAGCACTAATTCTTTAAGAATTATCCTCCTTTTTTAAAAAACCTATCCATTTATTTTTCCCAGTCTAACAAATCTATTATAGGATCCTGATGAGATTTCTCGAAAATCTGTGCTAAGATCACACTCTAATTAGGGAGAAAAAAAACAGGTAATGGCATGCATAATGTTAGTTAAATATGAAATTAAGTCAGCTGTTTTATACTGTTTTTATTTGATAGTTTGAACATTATGCAGTGTCCTCTGTCCATCTTCTAGTGAAGCTAAATTAGAAAGGCTAAAAAGGAAATTAAAGAATCTATCCTGTCCCCAAGTGTAAAACATGATTTTGTAAAGTTCTTAAAATAATTCTATTCATGGAGTTTGTAATTCCTTTTTCCCTGCTCAAGGCTTGCCACATGAGGTGTCAGTAGGAGGCAACACGCTGAGAGGCATGAACATGCAGCCCGGGTTCAGATCTCTTCCTTAGCATTTTCTCATACTGTGGGGCTGAATAAGTTATTTGAACTCCTTTAGCCTAGTCTTCCTTGATAATATGAGAATGGTATTACCAGACCTCATGCATTTGCTATTGTGGTTAAATCAGATAATCCTCCCAAAGTGTCCAGGTTCATGCTTCATAAATAACTGGTGGTAGTAGTAGTAATTCCCAAACCCTACACAAAAGGTGATACATAGAATAATTATTGGAGGGGGACATTACTGCTGCTTGCTGTGTAAGTATTGATTAAAAGTTAATTTTTGGTGTCTTAGAGAAACTGATGTACAATTACTCATTTCGTATTCTTACTAGTCATAAGTCATATCAAGAGGAAAGTGTCACTGTTTGGGCCTACCATGGGAGTGAGACTCTTTTCAGATAAGTTGATATTCAGTAGTGGTTAAAAGGCATGTACCTGAAGCCAGGCTTCCTAGGTTCAGTGCTCAGTTCTGCTGATAACTCAGTGTGTGACCTTGAGTAAAACAGGGATAATATCAGTACCTATGTCATAGAGTTGTATGAGCTGAGGAGCAAATAAGCGAGTAGGATAAGTGCTTAGAACAGTGCCAGGCATGTAATAAACACTATGTATGGTAATTATTATTATATATTATGCATACACAAACATTTCTAGCCCTCTGAATGCACTGAATTCCTAGTTTTTGCCCCTGATTACTTCTGATCATACATTACTAGTGTTTATAGACACATAATCCATTCTTTTTCATTCTTACTTTGTCTTTTTAATGGGCCAGCTGCCATCCGACTTTGCATACAGAACAAATATTTAGGAAAATAGCACTATAGCCATCTAGCCTTAAAAAATAAATGTGGTATAATTATGCCAAAACAAAATGCAGATTCATAAATTTCCTTATTTGTTATTGATGATTCTGCTGATACTGTTCTACATTGACTTCTACCCCACATTCCAGACTTTTTAAAATCCCAGTTCAGTTTGCCAGTCTACATAAATTTGTGAAATCACTGCCATTTCCACAGCATCAATGTGAATCTTATCACTTTAGCTTAATTCAAAAAATAATCTTTTTCTCCAGTGTGGCTATTAAAATCTTGTTATAAGGAACTATTGAGCAATATTTATATTCCTGTAAATATAAAATGGGTCCTATACACACAATAATAGAATAGACAATGCATTATGAACATTATAAGTGAATTTCATAAAAACATGTTGAATTTATAGTAAATACCCATGTTATTGGAGAAACATTTATTTTTGGACTGATGAACAATATGTAAACAGTTGGAAGGCAAGGAATAAATATGTGGTAGTATTTCCAAAAGGAGGTGGTAGGTTTAAATGAAGTGCCTGTCCAGTCTTTATAATACAGCTGTTTCATGACATCACAACAGGCAACAAATCAAACCAACATTCTGATAAGTAAATTTAACTTATCTGATAAAAGTAAAAGGAAAGCTAGAAAACCTTTATAATCCTAAAAGCTGATTTGAATGAACTTTCCCTTGCTTGGAATAGAACCACTGCTTTGCCAAGTTGTATTTTTTTAATGTAGCTCTTACAAGTACATGAATTAAGCTCTTGCCTTAGTGTTGATATACTGAATGTGCAATTAAAACATCGTTACTCAGCAGTAGCAGGTTTTCTCATTTAAACTACAGAAAAGCGGCCATTGAGCTGGTCATAACTGTACATGAATGTACTTGTCCTATCTTAAAGTACCTTATATAATGAGGTATTACAAAATGAAAGGCACCTGTTGGTCTAAAATAATCCTTCAAGAGTAAGCTGACCAGACAGCATTTAGATATAGATGAGGCACTATAAGGCAATGACGTAAGAATCATCTTCATAAATCTACTCATCTATATATAAAATAAACTAAGACTGTATTTTGCTTTCTTAGCAATGGAGGTGATTCCAATAGTCATGAAAACTGTTGGATTTTCATGCCACAGTTTCAGGAAGAGGGGTAGCCTTATTCTGATAAGAGTTTATACTAGTGTTGCTACCTGCTATTCTAAGCACATTGGACAAGTCAGTTAAAAATCTCTGAATTTCCAGGGTTCCTGTCTACCAAGGGAGTCTGTTGGACTCAGTGAGCTTCTTATTCCCTTCTGTCCCAAGACTACTCTGACTTTTCTTAAGAAGCATTATTTCCAAATGAGATAAAACTTTATTTAAATTACCCAAGTTCAGTGATGGTATAATCACTGTGTAGACTCGATTTTTCTAAGAAGCCTACTCTTTATATTAGAATGCACAACTAGTAATCTTTTAGTACAAATACAACATCTGTCGATG
Organism: Taxidea taxus jeffersonii; assembly: GCA_003697995.1. Classification (NCBI taxonomy): domain Eukaryota; kingdom Metazoa; phylum Chordata; class Mammalia; order Carnivora; family Mustelidae; genus Taxidea; species Taxidea taxus. The sequence continues at coordinate 69,532 of ML104130.1, forward strand.
GCTTTCAGCTTCCTATACTGTATAAGTGAAGATATTGGCTGGAAATGAATCTTTTGAACAGATGGACCTGCACTATTTCTCCGAACTCTGAAAGCTATACTGTGCACCTGCCATGAACTCTTCTGTGTGACTCATGACAGCACATGACTGTGTTGCCATTCATGCACATTCTTCTACTCACAAGCAGATGAACTGATTCTGTCCAGATGACATTCACTGCTAACACCAAAATAAATAAATAAATAAATAAATAAATAAATAAATTCCCCAAGTTTTCTTTGGGTAGTTAATAAATTCCTTTGAGATATTAAGGAAATTTAAAACTTTCCTTCTCCCATCCCTGTTCACAACTTGTGTTTATTCCAGGTGGAAAATGACCCAAAAAATTAAGATCATTCTGAAAGACAAGGACAATGGGATCCAGTTATGTTTCACTTAAAAACATTGGAAAGTCCTTAAAAGGGGAAAACAATTATTTTGAATACTTAGAAGAAATCTGAGTAGACTTAAAAATATTATTTCATTTACCAGTATAGTTCACAGACTTTTAGAGACAATTGAGATTTTGAACTCAATTGGAAGTTACTTTACCTGCCAAATTTGATATTAAGTTCATTTTTTAGACTCCCCTCTAATTTATAAAGGCCTAATTTGAATTGATAGTTTTTATCAACTTTCTGACTTAAAGCCTTACTTGAGAAGTTTAATTCTATCCACTCAAGTATTACACTTCTCAAGAACTTCAGCTTCATTGCGTATGAGGGCTAGCAGAAATAAGCACTATGAACTGTACTGAAAATTTAGGATAAGTGGAGTTGGGAAGAAGGGCTGAAACATGGAAGAAACTCTTCTGAGTAGCCTAGAGATTACTAAGAGCAAGGTTTTTTCTGAACTTCCGGCTAGTTTGAGTTACAAATGCATACGGCTCTTAGTCACGACCTTTCCTTGAGCTACCTGTCTGAGTAAAGAACATGTTGCTGTCACTTGGAGAAGAATTTGGTAGAACTTGTACCAAGAGAGTGCCATGGCTGAAGTAGCACATACACCCTCATCCCTATCCGTTTCCATAATATTACATTTAGAGATGATCCTACCAGGTGTGGTAGATCTTTGGGAAAAAAAAACAAAATTCGCCTTCTGTAAGATGAAAAACTAGAATGTATTTTCTGAGAAACAGTATAATGTAGTCTGTGATGTTTAATATACTGGGTGCTTTGCTTTTTCTCTTCTACTTCTCAGTTATATTCTTCCCTGGGTTATTTTTGTCTTTTGGCTTTAGAATACTTGTCACAGTTCTATAGTTTCAAATTCCCAAAATTGATCAAAATGTGAATCTTCAGCTATTTCTCCTTGTTTTGTTACTAGTTTGACATAGCTGATTCAATTATAGGGCAATGTAAATATATAAAGATTGGACCATGGGTAACAATACAATCTTCACTTGGTTTACAGAGATTCAGTGAAAGCCTGATGGCTCAGTACTTTACATGCTAATTTCCACATTAAAGGCTGGTTGAACACTGACAGAGGTCCACTGATAGACCCAAAATTTTGTTATCCACTATCCACTTCTTATTTTTGGAAAAACAATGTCAACTGCAGGGCCATTGTAGGTGACAATATTAGGTTCACCTCTTTGTGGCCGTTTTAATTTGTAGGTCTAATTGGTTCAAAGAGTGGTACTCCCTATAAAAGACAATTCAGGGGTGCCTGGGTGGCTCAGTGGGTTAAAGCCTCTGCCTTCATCTCAGGTCATGATCTCGGTGTCCTGGGATCGAGCCCCACATCGGGCTCTCTGCTCAGCCAGGGAGGCTGCTTCCTCTGCTCTCTCTCTCTCTCCGCCTGCCTCTCTGCCTACTTCAATGTCTTTCTTTACTAACAACTGAGACAATTCTTTGCCTTCTGACCCCTAAAGCTGTACCAAGTTCATCTTTCTCCCTGAAATCAGGAGGACCTAGAATGCTAATGGTGACTATAAGAAAGAGTAGGTTACAGTTGGTCCGGTAACACAGTGTACACACCTGCTGCTCTGTGAGAAATAGACCAAGACAAGAGCTCATTTCAGGAGATGTTTTGAATCTTTACTCCTCAACGAAACTGCGTCCCTTCCTTAGAATCCGACCAACACTAGGATTTGCCACACTAGTGCTCCAACGTGGAGCCAGAATTTTTTTGAGTGGAAAAATCAAAAACTGTCATCAAGCACAACAGAAACCTCCTCTTTCTATGTCTCCATTCGAACTTGAAGAGTTTTATACATTTGCCTAAGGAATAAACACATGTCAGGTACTCCACTGTTACAACAGATGATTTCAAAAAGCAAACCTGGGAGAAAGGGAACATTTCAACAAATATAGAGGGACAGAGAGACAATAATTTCCTTTACATCTGTAAAAGTTCACAATGGAGATAGGTTTGCATATCTCCTAGATGATTATAAACTCTTAAAACTGTTTTTTTTTTAAATTTCAGAAAACACATACTCATAAATGGGGCCTAAAATAAAAAGCTTTTACAACTAATTGATACAAAACTCCTAAGAATTTCTTGTTAATATTTTGGGAAGCATTCTGCACAAACTTAATAAAAAGGTTTTAAAATCAAGGGAGAAAGTATATAGAAATCCATACACAATCCTTTTGACATAGAAGGTTAAAAGAATTATACAACTAGTGTTATATAGTAATATTCAGTTATAATTCAAATATTTAATATTTGCTACCTTAACCATTCATAGGCTTTCCCAAATACGCATGTCTATAGTAATTTGTGATTTTGCCACAGCATGAACCTGAGTCATCCACAATTTAATGCTGGTAAGTGGGACCAAGTAATTTAACCAATGCACAGGTCTAGCCACACATAGGCATTCACAAGCCAGCTTTGTTATTCTCTGCTCTTCAACTATGTGATCCTCATTAACAATCTGCATGGGATCCATGACATTTTTCATTTGTAATTTATGACATTTTCTAGATAGAGACTTTCAAAGCTTTTCTTTATTATCTCTTTCCCAAAGTACTCCAGGAATATAAAAACATGTACTATTGGAATTTCAAATATTTGAAAGCAATATTTTTTTGAATTTGAAAGGAATTGAATAACTTACTATTTGAGAGCATAACATGAATAACAATAATAAATGATAAAATCATATGAAGGAGTGGCTAGTAATTTCTAATAGAAGGTTTTGGTAATATGAATCAAAGTAAAACATTTCCTACATAAATTTAAGAGCTGAGGGCAGTTAAGGCCAATAGCAGAAAAAAAAAATCATGTTCTAATATAAAAAAGTAGTTCCCGATTTTGAAAAAAAAAATGGAGTCTTTGAGGAATAAGAACCAACCCTTTTCCCCATCATGCCTAGATCTCTCCCTGCCTCACTGGAAACTGTAAGACTAGAATATGGCCTGAGAAAGAATGAAGCTTTTGAGTTCTGGTTACCATGATCACTTGATCTTATCTACATAGATCGGAGCCAGTGCAGTCATGAAGTAGGTCAGTGTCATGACTTACCAAAGATATATGTGACAAAGAATGAAGCTGGAGTTCATATCAACCCACATACCTTCCTCTCTCCCTTCAGGGAGACACAGGCTCTATCTAGTCATAAATAATAATCACAGGACTTGATGTGCCCATTCCTATCTCCTTATCTTTGTATATCTTTTATCTTTGCCTGAAATGCTCTTCTTTCAAGTTTCAGAAGAAATGTTACCACTTCATAATTCATAAACCTTTGTGATTCATCCAGTCAGCACTCTGTCCATACATCTAAGACATATCTCATCATATTTTGATTATTAATCTCTTTGTTTCTCACACTAAACTATGATGTATTAGAAAAAAGATATTAGCATACATTTTGCTTCATCTGTGCTAAGCAGCATTGCAGGCACATAAATGATGCCTCATATTTATTAAATTGCAAAACTGAAATGAAGGATGGATGGACGGATAGATAAATGGACAAATGAAGTTATGAATATAAGAGGAAAGTGATACATAATTTTACAAGAAGGAAACATAGAACTGCCATTTGGATTCTCTGTGAATAGCTGAGGGAACAATTAAGTGACCCAAAGGTCAGTTCCTCCATCTTAAATTTTTTTAGGATTATTCCCATGATCCTCTGGTTTCAGACTTTGAAATTATAGATATGAATGGGTCCTGACATCAGTTTTACATTTGCACCTTGGGTATTTAAATTTATTCTCATTTGGAAAAGGTCTGATTTTTAAAACAAAATTAATTCATGAAAATAATAATGCAAACAGATAATAGCAATGTGTGATGCTTTAATTGGTATTAGACTAACCACTTGGGATGTGGAAAATGTCCAAATAGATACATCAAGGTTGATTCTGGCATACTCATTACAGTTAACATTTCAGTTAGAAATTATCCTAATTTTTTTTAATGCACTTCTCTCTTGAGTAATTTCCATACTGCTGCTTAACAGTGTCGGGAAAATTTTCTCATGAAATATTCCACAGTGACAATTATCCTACACCTAAGTATTACATGCTCACTTGACATCAGGTGTGGTGGTATAAATGAAATACCATCAAGTTTCTTATAAAAAAACAAAGTAAATAAATACCACAACAATTGATTTGCCCCCAAAATAATAATGTGCATAAAATCTCTCTCTCTTATATGCCCATTATATGCTCTATATTTAGTTCAGGATCCCTGACCCCTTCCCCATTTTTTCCCAAACATAGAGGCTAGTATTTTAAAAGACAAAGAGAAGTTAATTTTTGCTTAGCAAAATGCAGCGGGCTCCATATTCTGGTCTAGACTAGAATGCCAAAGACAGTTGATCCTCCTCCGCAGGGAAAGCTGAAACCCTCCTCACCCTTTCTTTAGCTTCCACCTCTTAGATCATAATCACTGGCATCAATAGGTTACTTAGTGCCATTTGTTTTCTCTTATAACCCTCAAAATTATTCTTTAGACTATCCCCATTTACTATTTATGGTTATTAGGCCTTGTTACTAATTACTGTTATCTTCAACTTACAGTTGAAGAAATTGATGTTCAGATAAATTAAGTGGAACTTCTGGAAGATGCATCCAGTTGGGGGACTGAGATCCTCATTCTGGGAGGATCAGTTTACTAGGCTTCAAACCTAGTAAAATAGGTCCTGCACATCTGGTTCTTCCGTTCATTCTTGACTAACATTGATTGAGCACATACTCAGTAGCAGACACTGTCCTGGGTGTGAAAAAAATAACTACCCCTATGAACCAACAGTCTAGAGAGGCAGACAAACAAAAGACACAATAAATAAATTTTTCAGATATATTAGGCCATGGCAGGAGAAAAGTAGAGTCAAGAGGAAGAGAGGGGTGTTTGAGGTAGTTAGCATAGACAATTGCTGAGAAATAAGAAATAAGTAAAAGCCTACAGCAGTGAGAGTCAGTCAAGCTAATGGTTGGGGAAAGAGAATTTTAGACATAGGGAACAACATGTGTGAATGACCCGAGACAGGAAAGGAGGGTGGTGTGGTGGCAATGGAACACACAAGGAGAGAGTAGTAGGAGATGAGGTCACAGATGTTACTCACTCATCAATTTCTTTGTTCAACAAATATTGTTGTTGCCTCTATGGCAACCTACTAAGGATGGGGCAAAAGCAGAAATGGTCTTTGTTCTCATGTGGGCACACAAAAAAGGAACTAGAAACACACATGCTGCATACCTTCTTCCTTCCAAGTCTCATTCCTGGAATGCAGAACTAATAGACCCTGAATGAACACAAGAGACCTCAATGACTTTTTTTTTTTTTTTTTTAAGCCCTGGAAGCCGCTGTTCTTTCTTTTCAGACAGTGAGATTTACGAAGTTTAACAGAAGGAAAAGGTAGTGAACCAGTCTGTGTGTGTACAGGAAGCCAAACTTTTTTATTGGCACATGTTATCAGCTGACTGTTGGCAAAGAATTCCTCAATGCTTGACTTAAACTCCCTTATACCCTAGCTAGATTGAGACATTCCCTAGTTTAGGAAAACAATCTAGAAAAAGAGGGGCACTCTTCCCTCCACTGTAGCATTTAGCTTTTCCTTTGAAGGGATGTCTCCTCCCCAAACTCTTGAGCTGTTCTTGGGATAATGAAGTTCCAGAGGAATGTGAGGACAGTCATGAGAAAAAAATATCCTATCTCTGCTTTTAGGGGGTTCTGAAGAGATGAGATAAAGAAGAATCTAAATGGATAACTGAAGCAGAAGGAAAAGAGCATCTTGGGCACAACCCCATCTAATGCAAACTGGTTTGAAATGTGTAGCAGAGAGGAAGCTAAAAATTATTGGGTCCATTTAAATATTTTCCTATTCACATATTTATCATTATAAGTTGGAGACTAGACTGCCTGGGTTTAGTCCCCACTCCATTGCTTATGAGCTTTGTAATTTTGGGCAACCTCCTTATTTCTCATTCTCATGTGGAAAAAGACCTCATGTATAAAATGAAGATAAGGGACACCTGGGTGGCTCAGAGGCTTAAGCCTCTGCCTTCGGCTCAGGTCATGATCTCAGGGTCCTGGGATGGAGTCCTTCGTCGGGCTCTCTGCTCAGCGGGGAGCCTGCTTCCCCACCTCCTCTCTCTGCCTGCCTCTCTGCCTACTTGTGATCTCTCTCTATGTCAAATAAATAAATAAAAAATCTTTAAAATAAATAAATAAAATAAAATGAAGATAATAGTAAGCCTATCCTCTGGGGTGGTTGTGAGGATCAAGTAAAGTAATATGTGTTCAGTGCTTATGATACTGCTTGACCATAGTGAGAATTTAATTTTTACTAATTCTAGTAAAAATGGAAGAAGTACATTAAAAAAAAAAATGGAAGTAGCATGCAAGTGCTAATGTAACCAAAAAGTCACTTATCATGTAGTCTCCTCATGAGAAGTTATACCTTTTATCATTAGGAAATGTTCCTCCTTTAGCAATAATTTTGCCACATTCTTCTTTGCTATTAGTATCATTATAATTACTTTCTTTAGGTTAGTGTTGGCATAAATGTATGTTTTCTCCCATCCAAGTACTAACCAGGCCCGACCCTGCTTAGCTTCTGAGATCAGACGAGATCGGACTCGTTCAGGGTGGTATGGCCGTAGAATAAATGTATGTTTTCTATTTATTTTCACACTTTCAGTTTTCCATATTTATTCTTATAATTTAGATGCTCCCTTGCTAATTTGCATATATTTGTGTTTTGACCTCTTGATCCAGAGTAACAATCCTTGTATTTATTTGCCTTTTAAGTGGATCATTTAAACAGTTCGGTTTTACTGATAAACTTGGTATCAATTAGTCATCCACTAAATTTAGGTAGCATTTGAAATTTATCTTTGGTATTCTACCTGCATAGTACCTCTGCATAACAATCATATTTAGATTGAGTCTTATTTTCAAATTTACTAGTATCTAATGCTCAAAACGTAAGTTGTTACTTACAATTGAGGCTACTGTATCTTTCTGTTTGAGTAATAGTCCTGATTTACACCTATTGTCCTGACTTCTTGTTGGGTTTTTCTTGGAAATATGTCCTGTTACGGACAATAAATTGTATCTTCATCCATATAGAGTAATTATTCTTGTTGTGAAAGTTTCAGTTTTAGTAAACAATTCCTGAATGTTGAAATCTTAACTTGATAAATGTATGATTCTCCAGTACAGGAATTTCAGCCACTGTGATTGGCAAAAAGTGAACATTTCTTGAAGCATAAAACATTTCTGAAACCTATTAAATCACATCAAGTTGCTAATAAATTTTTAAGGCTGGCATTGAGAAAGAGTTCCTAGATATAGCTCTGTACTAACTTCTTCAACTTTTCCAGCATAAAAATGAGACACTGAGGTTGTAATGTTAAAGACTGACTATAATATTATCGGTTACTATTGTAATCCAAGGTCATGAACTCAGAATCCAATTAAAGCCATGGCACACACTATTGCCTTAGAGATAGAAGATTCATTATAACAAAGAGGTCAAAATAGGCTTCTCACAAAATCTAGATCTATTTTAAAACATGAACATTCTCTTGAGTATAGAGTTCATTTGCTGGTATTTTTTATTTCTGTTACATCATAATGTAAAGTTATAATGGCATTTTCCTAACTTTGCCTAAAATTGAAAAATAAGCATTGTGAATTTCAATTTCCCCTAATTTTTTTCTTCTCTTTACCATGAGTAATTAAAAGTTCCTTAAGAGTAGTGGGTCAAACTGAGGGTTTTGGAGGGGAGGGGGATGAGGGGTTGGGTGAACTTGATGGTGGGTAGTATGGAGGGTATGTATTGCATGGAGCACTGGGTGTGATGCATAAACAATGAACTGAACTGAAAAGAAAATAAATTGGAAAAAACAAAACAAAACAAAACCAAAACAAAAAAAAAGTAGTGGGTCCTACATATATCGAATGTTCATCTACTGATGATGATGATGAATTTAAGATTTTCAGAGAATCAGGCAGGTGGTAATTAAAAAGTAATGGTTAAGAGCATAGGTTAAGGATATCATCAAGCTATGGGGTTATTCTGACTTGGGTATTTATTAAGTGTGTGGCCCTGTTATTTCACTACAAAAACCTGTTTCTTTTCCTATACATGGAGATGGCTCCTATCTCATCACACTACTATGAAGGTTAACTGCAATAATGCCTATAATGAGAAGACAATAAATGCCAACTCCTAAATACTTACAGACAGTACTTTGAAATAAATATTTTCAAAATCAGAAGTTTATATACTTAGTATTTTCAAAATCAGAAGTTTATATACTTAGTATTCTCATTATTCCATTGTATGAACTCTAATTGTATAGTAAAACATTAGGTATGGAGGCAGTTCTTGCTCTCTGATACCATAGTTGTCTTTTCCAAGCTATACATTGCCTGTGCTGAGTCTGTTTTATTTTCAAAGGTTATAACTAGAGTCAGGATAAGTTATAAAGAGGGTATATTATGCACATAAGGTCTAACACAATAGTTTTCCTTTCTTAAGGGGAAAAAACCTATATATAACACATTTTGTTTGCAATGTGTTGAGGTTAAAAAATCACTTAGGTTTTATTTGTTATTCCATAAATAGGAATTATTAGCCTCTGCTAATTGCTGAATATCTATAAACACTTTTAGCATCAATTTCTACTTGGTGTTTTTGTGATTTAGTAAGAACATTAATGTTGTATTAGTAATAGCAAAATGGGCAAGAATAGCTCAGTATTCAATAAAAGAGTCCTTTACTGCTGTACCAACTACTCTAAGCTAGCCTTAACTTGCCATAGGCAAATAAGTACAAAAAGCTTTAAAAAAAAAAAGAATAATCCACAAACCTAGCACATAAACCCAAGCATAACATGTCTCAAGTGAATAAAATCTTTTAACCATAAGAGGAAACTTTTTGTGAGACTGTCTTTGAATTGGAACAGTGGATGTACAAATACCAGTTGAGTAAATGACAATAATTGCAATGTTCAGGAAAAAAAATTGCCTCCTTCATTTGGTAGCTCTGATAAGTCCTCAAGAATCCTCACCATTTTCTGGTGGCTGTAAGGGAGACACTGTTTCTGCTCCTGTGGCATAAATCTTCCTTTACAAGTGATTAATACAACAGTTTTCATGAGGCCCATCTATGATAGGTACCTAGAATGGCACATCCTTACCATTACAGACTCTAGAATCCACATACTCCATCTCTATGGTTCCTTTCTAGCATGATCTTTCTGTAGCTAATCCAAAAGTGAATAGATACACAGACCAACCTTTGAAGAATTGGTGCTTTTTAAAGCCCATGTTTAAATATGAATGGAGGTAATAAGGGAAATCTTGAGCTATCTCTACATTATTTAATAAGGCTGACTACTTGAAATAATAATGTTCATGTTTGAGTTTTGAAAAAGCTGTCCCATTTTGTAAGCCTATTAACAACTTTTTTATTTATTTATTTTTTCAGTGGTCCAAGATTCATTGTTTATACACCACACCCAGTGCTCCATGCAGTACGTGCCCTCCTTAATACCCACCACCAGTCTTACCCATCCCTCAACCCCTTCCCTTCTAAAACCCTCAGTTTGTTTCTCAGACTCCACAGTCTCTCATAGTTCATCTCCCCCTCTGATTTCACCCAACTGACTTCCCCTTTCCTTCTCCTAATGTCCTCCATGTTATTCCTTATGCTCCACAAATAAGTGAAACCATATGATAATTGACTCTCTCTGCTTGACTTATTTCACTCAGCATAATCTCCTCCAGTCCCATCCATGTTGATACAAAAGTTGGGTATTCATCCTTTCTGATGGAGGCATAATATTCCATTGTATATATGGACCATGTCTTCTTTATCCATTCGTCTGTTGAAGGGCATCGTGGGTCTTTCCACAGTTTGGCAATTGTGGCCATTGCTGCTATGAACATTAGGGTACAGATGGCCCTTCTTTTCACTCTATCTGTATCTTGAGAGTAAATACCCAGTAATGCAATTGCAGGGTCATGGGGTAGCTCTATATTTAACTTCTTAAGGAATCTCCACACTGTTTTTCAAAGTGGCTGCACCAACCTGCATTCCCACCAACAGTGTTAGAGTGTTCCCCTTTCTCCACATCCTCTCCAACACTTGTTGTTTCCTGTCTTGTTAATTTTGGCCATTCTACCTGGCATAATTTGGATCTCAAACTGGTTTTGATTTGAATTTCCCTGATGGCTAATGATGATGAATATTTTTTCATGTGTCTGATAGCCATTTGTATGTCTTCTTTGAAGAAGTGTCTGTTCATGTCTTCTGCCCATTTTTTGATGTGATTATCTGTTTTGTGGATGTTAAGTGTGAGGAGTTCTTTATAGATCTTGGATATCAGCCCTTTGTCTGTAGTGTCATTTGAAAATATCTTCTCCCATTCCGTGGGTTGCCTCTTTGTTTTGTTGGCTGTTTCCTTTGCAGTGCAGAAGCTTTTGGTCTTGATGAAGTCCCAAAAGTTCATTTTCACTTTTGTTTCCTTTGCCTTTGGAGATGTGTCTTGAAAGAAGTTGCTGTGGCTGATGTTGAAGAGGTTACTGCCTATATTCTCCTCTAGGATTTTGATAGATTCCTGCCTCATGTTGAGGTCTTTTATCCACTTCAAGTTTATCTTTTGTGTATAAGAGAATGGTCAACTTTCATTCTTCTATATATATCTGTCCAGTTTTCCCAGCACCATTTATTGAAGAGACTGTATTTTTATCTACTGGATATTTTTTCCTGCTTTGTCGAAGAGTATTTGACCATAGAGCTCCAGGTCCATATCTAGACTCTCTACTCTGTTCCACTGGTCTATGTGTCTGTTTTTGTGCAAACACCATGTTGTCTTGGTGATCACAGCTTTGTAGTAAAGCTTGAAATCAAGCAACGTGATGCCCTCAGCTTTGTTTTTCTTTTTCAACATTTCCTTAGCAATTCGGGTCTTTTCTGGTTCCATACAAATTTTAGGATTGTTTGTTCCAACACTTCAAAAAATGCCAGTGGAATTTTGATGAGGATGGCACTGAAATTATAGATTGTTCTGGGAAGTATAGACATTTTACCAATGTCTATTCTTCCAATGCATGAGCAGGGAATGCTTTTCCATCTTTTTGTGTTGTCTTCAATTTCATTCATGAGTGTTCTGTAGTTGCTTGAGTATAGATCCTTTACCTCTTTGGTTGGGTTTATTCCAAGGTATCTTATTGTTCTTGGTGCTATAATAAATGGAATCAATTCTCTAATTTCCCTTTCTATATTTTCATTGTTGGTATATAAGAAAGCAACTGATTTCTGTGCATTGATTTTGTGACCTGCCACATTACTGAATTGCTGTATGATTTCTAGTACTTTGGGGGTGGAGTCTTTTGGGTGTTCTGTATAAAGTATCATGTCATATGTGAAGAGAGAGAGTTTGACTTCTTCTTTGCCAATTTGAATACATTTTATTTCTTTTTGTTGTCTGATTGCTGTTGCTAGGATTTCCAGTACTATGTTGAACAACAGAGATGAGAATGGGCATTCTTGTCGTGTTCCTGATCTCAATGGGAAGGCTGTCAGATTTTCCTCATTGTGAATGATATTTGCTGTGGGTTTTTCATAGATGGATTTTATGAAGTTGAAGAATGTTCCTTCTATCCCTATACTTTAAAGAGTATTAATCAGGAAATGATGCTGTATTTTGTCAAAGGCTTTTTCTGCATCAATTGAGAAGACCATGTGGTTCTTCTCTCTTCTCTTATTGATTTGTTCTATCACATTGATTGATTTGAGAATGTTGAACTGTCCTTGCATCCCAGGGATAAATCCTGGTCGTGGTGGATAATCTTTTTAATGTACTATTGGGTCGTTAAGAATCTTGGCATCCATATTCATCAGGGATATTCCTCTGAAATTCTCCTTTTTGATGGGGTCTTTGCCAGGTTTGGGGATCAGGGTAATGCTGGCTTCAAAGAAAGTCTGGAAGTTTTCCTTCCATCTCTATTGTTTTGAAACAACTTCAGGAGAACAGGTATTATTTCTTCTCTGAATGTTTGGTAGAATTCCACAGGGAATCCATCAGGTCCTGGACTCTTGTTTTTTGGAAGGTTTTTGATTACTGCTTCAATCTCATTACTAGATATTGGTCTATTCAGGTTGTCAGTTTCTTCCTGTTTCAGTCTTGGAAGGTTATAGGTTTCCAGGAATACATCCATTTCTTCTAAGTTGCTTAACTTATTGGCATATAGCTATTAATAATAATTTCTGCTGATTGTTTCTATTTCCTTGGTGTTAGTCGTGATCTCTCCCCTTTCATTCACAATTTTACTAATTTGGGTCCTCTCTCTTTTCTTTTGGGTTAGTTTGGCCAGTGGTTTATCGATCTTATTAATTCTTTCAAAAACCAGCTTCTACTTTTGTTGATGTTTTCTACTGTATCTCTAGTTTTTATCTCATTGATCTCTGCTCTAATCTTGATTATTTCCCCTCTTGTGTGTGGGGTTGGCTTAATTTGTTGTTGATTTTCCAATTCTTTGAGGTGAATTGGTATATTTGGGATTTTTTCAATTTTCTTTGAGTGAAGCTTGGATGTCTATGTATTCCCCCCTTAGGACTGCCTTTACCATATCCCATAGGTTTTGGACCAAAGTGTCTTCATTCTCATTGGTTTCCATGAATTGTTCAAGTTCTTCTTTGATTTCCTGGTTGATCCAAACATTCTTGAGTGGGATGGTCTTTAGCTTCCAAATGTTTGAATTCCTTCCAAACTTTTTCTTGAGGTTGAGTTCCAGTTTCAAAGCATTGTGGTCTGAGAATATGCAGGGAATAATCTCAATCTTTTGGTATCAGTTGAGCCCTGATTTGTGACCCAGTATGTGGTCTATTCTGGAGAAAGTTACATGTGCACTCAAGAAGAATGAGTATTCTGTTGTTTTAGGGTGGAATTTTCTGTATCTATAAGATCCATCTGGTCTAATGTGTCATTCAAAGCTCTTGTTTGTTGATTTTATGCTTAGATAATCTGTATATTACTGAGAGTGGTGCGTTAAGATCCCCTAAAATTAATGTATTCATATCAATATGACTTTTTATTAACAGTTGGCTTATGTAGTTGGCTGCTCCCATATTGGGAGCATAAATATTTACAATTGTTAGATCTTTTTGGTGGATAGACCCTTTCAGAATTATGTAGTGTCTTTCTGTATCTCTGACTACTGTCTTTAACTTAAAATCTAATTTATCTGATATGATAATTGCTACCCCAGCTTTCGAGGCCTGTTAGCATGAAACGTGGTTCTCCATCCCTTCACTTTAAGTCTGGGTGTATCTTTAGGTTCCAAATGGGTCTCTTGTAGACAACATATAGATGGTTCCTTTTTACCCAATCTGCAATCCTGTGCCATTTTATGGGAGCATTTAGGACTTTCATGTTGAGAGTGATTATTGAAAGATAAGTTTTTATTGACATCATGTTGCCTGTGGGGTCCTTGTTTCTATAGATTGGCTCTGTATATTTCTGTTCTATGTCACTCTTGCTTGCTTTCTTCTTTTATAGACCACTTTTTAATATTTCTTGTAGTGCCAGCATGGCAGTCACATAATCTTTTAAACCTTGCTGGTCTTGGAGGCTCTTTATGTCTCCATCCATTTTCAATGTCAGCCTTGCTGGATAAAGTATTCTTGGCTGCATATTTTCATTTAGTGCCCTGAATATGTCTTTCCAGCCTTTTCTGGCTTGCCAAGTTTCTGTGGACAGGTCTGACATTATTCTGATGGACCTTCCTCTGTATGTAAAGGATCTCTTCCCCGAGTTGTCCTTAAGACCTCCTGTCTGAAATTATGATTTGTGAATTTCACCATTAAGTGTCTGGAAGTCTTTCTGGACTCATTGATCTTGGGAGGGATATCCTTTCTGCCTCTAGAACATGAACACTTGTTCCATTCCCCAGATTAGGTAAATTTTCTTCCAGGATTTGTTCAGTTATATCTTCTAGTATTCTCTCTTTCTCTACCCTCTTAGGGATCACAATAATTCTGACACTGGAACATTTCATGGCATCATTTATTTCCCTAATTCTGTTTTCATAGCTTCTAAGATGTTTGTTCCAGGCCTCCTTCTGATCCTTCTTTTCTATCAGTTTGTCTTCTAGATCACTAATTCAATCTTCTGCATAAGTTACCCTAGCTGTTAGAGTATTTAGGTTAGATTAGATCTCATTGATAACATTTTTTAGTACTGCCAGATCAGTCCTCACTTCAGCCCTTAGAGATTCTATGTTGTCACTAATGGTCTTCTCCAACCTAGCCATTGCCTGGATAATTCTAGCCCTGAATTCCCTTCTGACATTGTTTATGTCCATATCCAATAGTTCTGTGGCAGATATCACAGTCTCTGAATTTTTCCTGTTGGGTGTTCTTCCTCCTAGTCATTTTGGTGAGAGTTTGTTGTGGGGATGTATAGCTGAATATATCAACCACGATCTAGGCAAGGTGCACCCTGGAAAGTTTTGGAGCAATTGGAAGTCACCACCAAAAAGAAAGAGAAAAAAAGAGAAAAGAAAGAAAGAAAATACCCAGCCAAAATGAGCCCCACAGTAAGATTTATATAGTACATAAACAAAAATGAACAAACAAAAAGACAAAAGTAAAAGACGTGAAAAAAGAAAAAGAAAAACACAGCCAAAATGAAACCCAAGAATAAGATTTATATAGTACAAAGAGAAAAACAAATACACAGAAACACTGGCAGAAGAATAAGATGGGAAGGTGGTTATAAACCCTCGATGTGGGTGAGGAAGGTTATATCAGTTCTTCCTGGGTTTATCTTGTTATCTTTGTTAAAGGACTCAACTTTCCAGAGATAGAGAAATTAAGAATAGTTTATATATAGGGGTAGTATTGAATAGGGATAAAGGATCACCTTGAAGCTTATATCTATCTATCTAGATAGATAGATATTTAATAAAAAAAAAACCCACAGGTATATGTATGTAAAAAGTTCAACTTAAAAAGTTATTATGTAATATGTTGTATTAAATATCTAGTTGTAGTGGTAAATAGATTTAAAAAATAAGAATCATGAGAATGAATTTAAAAACAAAAAAGTTGTATCTATGAAATATACAGGTTTGTGGGAAGTATCAGGGGCTTAATATATTTTTTCCCCGATGTAGGGGTTTTAACAGTTTTATGGAGACCCTGTGGTTATTGCCCTCTTATTCTTTTGACTTGTCTTCTGGGGGAAGGGCCTGCGGCATTGTTTTTCAGTCAATCTTGCTTGGTTTGAATTGGCCTGGCCCTATGAAGGGGCTGGGCTCTGTGGAAACCAGTTTTTTAGGCTTTTGTTCTCCAGAGGTTTTTGTTCTTTGTTAGCTTTTTGTGGCTTTTTCGGGGGTTAGAGCAAAGTGAAATGTAAGCACCCAGTCCTCTGCTCTAGAAAGAAGCCTCAGGCTGCTCCCCTCTGGATGGTCCAGAACACATAGACTCCCCTTCTGCAACCTCCCACAGGTGGTGTGCACCCCCAGCCACCGTCTCAGAGGTTGCCCAAGGCCCCCACTTGTCTCTGCACCCCCGTGCCACTAAAACTGCAAGCAATATTGGTTCAGGAAGCCAGATTCTGGTGGCTGCTATTACTGGGACTGCTGGCAGGTGGGGATGTGCCCAGCCTGAGCAGTGGTGCAAGCAGCAGAAAGCTGCGGGCTCAGGGACCATTGAATGGAGCCCCTGCCGGGCTCTCTCAGTCACAGGTGGGCACTAGCTGTGACCATCCTGGGACCATGGGCTTAAGGCCATGCTAGTGGCCACCTAATTCCACCTGTTGCCCCATTGCCCCTTAAGACCCTTTGTTCTTTTTGAGTGATTTTTATCCCGACTCCAAGTTAATGCTGGTCCCCAAGCACAGGGCCTTGTATTGGGGTATTACTTTACAATGGGTCACTTCTGGTGGTTCCTTCCCCCTTCTGTTTATCCTCTGATATCAGTCCGAGCACTCCCACTCTGCTTTACCTCTTCACTGATGATCTCTTTGCCCCATAGAGATCCAGAAGTGTATAATCTTACATCTCAGGCTGATTTCATGGGTGTTCAGAGCAGTCTGGTAGATATTTAGCTCACTTCAGGAGACTGGTTGAACCAAGGTCTCCTACTTCTCTACCATCCTGCCCCTCTTCCTATTAACAACTTTCTTGATTAATGTATTTTACTTAACAAGTACACATAGCCCCTACCCTTGAACAGGAACTGTTTTAAGTGCTTTACAAATATTAACACATTTAATCTATATAGGGAACCTATATGGTGGGTATACTATTATCATGTTCTCAGATGTGCAAACTGAGGAGCATAGATATAAAAGAACTTGCCCAAGGCCACCAGCTACTAAGTGGCAGAGCTGGAATGTGAACCCAAGTCATCTGACTCCAGAGACTGGTTTCTTAATCATTACACCATGCTTGAAGACATTCTCAAGAGAGCACAGCAGCCATTTCTCATTGAGGCAAATAGGGCCCATTGTAAAAATAGATGAACAGCTCTTTGCAATGCTTCTATTATGAGTGATAAAGGCAAAGCTAACAGAACTCATGGAAACATTCTGGAGTCTTAGAGCAATTTTTTTTTTATGTAAAAGTCTTCTTAAATTAAATTAGATTATTACTCCCCTTCTAAGGAACAACACTTTCATACTTATATATTAGACTAAATCACTAGGCATACCAACTTCTAGAGTATGTTTCTGACTACTGTGCTTCTTAGGTTTTTGTGTGTAGTATGACCAAAGAATGAGCTTATTTTCTTTGGTGTAATAATGGTTTCTGTTGTTCTTATAAAAAATGTGTCCTTTAAGCATGGATGATTTAGAATGACAACTTTTTTAATTACTTACTTGCCTTAATACCTTCTCAAAAGACTGCCCTTTCTTTCCTATCTAATCTGGTATTTCATAAGAATAGGTATATAACCTGCGAAGGTAGGTCAGAAAAAATAAACTTCACTTAGATGGGACAAGACAATGTGCATAAGAAGTGCCATCTCCCGGAGGAAGATGACTGTACCTGTCTTTTATTTAGTTCCTCATATAAAGACTGGCACTGAATAGATGTTCAATAAAGCTTAGCAAATTCAGCTTCAGGTATGATTTTGTTCTATCTCCATTGACAGGTACAATATACAGAGTTAAATAAAATCTCCAACTTTACACGTAGAGTGCCAAACTTGCATGCATTAAAAAAAAATCCCTTAGGCATATAAAAAGATTCTATTTTTTAAATAAAATTTTAATTTTTTTCTTATTCATATATAATTGACATAATGTACCAGTTTCAGGTACACAATATGACTCAATATTTGTATACATTGGAAAATAATTACAAGGATCTAGTTAACACCCGCCACCACAGAGTTAGAAAATTTTTTGTGTGGGATGAGAAATTTTAAGATTTACTCTCTTAGCAACTTTCAAATAGGCAGTACAGTATTGTAAACTATAGTCACCATGCTGCACTTAATATTCAAATGACTTTATAACTGGAAGGTTGTCCTTTTGACATCCTTCACTCATTTGGCCCACCTGCAACCTCCAACTCTGGCTATCACCAATCTGGTCTCTGTAAGCATGGTGTTCTGGGAGTACCTTTGTTTTGGTTTCTTCTATTTAGATTCAACCTAAGAGATATTCTATGCTATTGGTCTTTCTATGTTGACTATTTCAGCCATCATAATGCCTTCTCTGGGTCCATCCATGTTGCTACAGATGACAAAAATTCCTTCTTTTCTCTGGCTGAAAATATTCCATTGTATGTATACATAATATATTGTCTTTTTTTAAAGTTTTTAGTTCCAGTTAACATGGTGTTATATTAGTTTCAGGGGTACAATACACTGATTCAGCATTTCCATATATCATGTGGTGCTCATCATGACAAGTGTACTCCTTAATCCCCATCACTTATTTCAACCATCTCCCCACCATCTCCTCCTCCCCTTTGGTAACCATCAGTTTGTTCTCTAAATATAATTAAGAGTCTGTTTCTTGGTTTGTTTCTTGTTTTTTTCCCTTTGCTTATTTGTTTTGTTTTGTTTTTTTTCTTAAATTCCACATGAGCTACTATGTTGTTGAGGATTTTTGCATCCATGTTCATCAGGGATATTGGCCTATAGTTCTTTTTTTCAGTGTTATCTGGTTGTGGTAGCAGGGTAAATGTTGGCCTCATACAATCAATTTGGAAGTTTTCTTTTTTTGCAGGGGGGTAGTTTAAGAAAAATAGGTATTAACTCTTTAAATGTTTGGTAGAATTCACCTGTGTAACCATCTGGTCCTGGACCTTTGTTTGTTGGGAGATTTTTGACTACTGAGTCAATTTCTTTGCTGGTCATCTGCCTTCAAATTTTCTATTTCTTCCTGTTTCAGTTTTCATGTTTCTATGAATTTACCCCTCTCTTTCAGGTTGTCCAATTTGTTGGCATACAGTTTTTCATAATATTCTCTTATAATTGTTTGTATTTCTGTGGTTTGGTTGTTATTTCTCCTCTCTCATTTGTGATTTTGAGTCCTTTCTCTTTTTTTCTTGATGAGTCTACCTAGCAGTTTATTAAACTTATTGATTTTTTTTCCCCAAAGAACCAGCTCCTGGTTTCATTGATCTGTTCTATTTTTTTCCCTCCTTCTGCTGATTTTAGGTTCTGTTTATTGTTCTTTTCCTGGTTCCTTTGGGTTGGCTGGGTTGTTTATCTGAGGTCTTTCTTGCTTCTTGGGGAAGTCTTGTATTGGTATAAACTTCCCTCCTAGAACCAGCTTTGCTGTATCCCAAAGGTTTTGGACCATCATGTTTTCTTTTTCATTTTTTCTATGTACTATTTCTTCTTTTATTTTCTGGTTGATCCACTCATTGTTTAGTAGCACGTTATGTAACCTCTATGTATTTGTGGTTTTTCCAAATTTTTTTCTTGTGGTTGACTTCTAGTTTCACAGCCTTGTGGTCAGAAAAAATATATATGATATGACTTTGATCTTTTTAAATTTTGAGGCTTGTTTGGTGGGCTAATGTGATCTATTCTGGAGAATATTCCATGTGCACTTGTAAAGAATGTATTCTGTTTTAGGATGGAATGTTCTGTATATATCTGTTAAATCCATCTGGTCCAGTGTGTCACTCAAAGCCATTATGTCCTTGTTGATTTTCTGTTTATATGATCTGTCCAATGATGTAAGTGTGGTCTTAAAGTACCCTACTGTTACCGTGTTCTTATCAATTAGTTCCTTTATGTTTGTTATTAACTGTTTTATGTCTTTGGATGCTCCTATGTTGGGTGCATAAATATTTATAATTGTTATAACTTCTTGTTGGATAGTCCCCTTTATCTTTATAATGTCTTTGTCTCTTGTTACAGTCTTTGTATTAGTCTATTTTGCCCAATATAAGTATTGCTACTCCAGCTTTATTTTGACATCCACTTGCATGATAAATATTTCTCCATCCCCTCACTTTCAGTCTGCAGGTGTATTTAGGTCTAAAATGAGTCTTCTTTAAATTGATGGAAACTTAAATTTGAATGGATTATAAAAATTTTATATTTTTGCCCCCACTACATATTTTTATATATTTTGCATCTTTGTATTTTGGGTATCATTTTTTTAAAAGATTTTATTTATTTATTTGACAGAGAGAGAAAAAGATCACAAGTAGGCAGAGGCAGGGACAGAGAGAGAGGAGGAAGCAGGCTCCCTGCTGAGCAGAGAGCCCAACAGGGGGCTCGATCTTAGGACCTTGAGATCATGACCTGAGCCAAAAGCAGAGGCTCAACGCACTGAGCCACCCAGGTGCCCCTAATTTGTGTATCCTTTAATTATTGTCGTTACAGTTAATTTTACTACTTTTATCTTTTAACCTTTATACTAGCTTTATAAGGGTTTAATCCACTACATTTACTATATATTTGCCTTCACCAGTGAGGTTTTTGCTTTCATGTGTTTTCTTGTTGCTAGTGTCTTTTTAGCTTCAACATTTCTTAAAAAGCTGTTTTAATGGTAATGAACACCTTTAGCTTTTGCTTTTCTAGAATACTCTTTAAATTCTGAATGATAACCTTGCTGAGTATTCTTCATAGCTTTTGGCTTTTTTCTAGAGTATATAGATGGGTCTTTGTTTTTATCCATTCTATCACCTTATGTCTTTTGATTGAAGCATGTAGGCCATTTGCATTCAAAGCATTTATTGATAGATATGTATTTATTGCCATTTTATTACTTATAGTTATTTCTAGAGCTTTTCTCTGATCCTTTGTCTTTCTCTCATGTTTTGCTGATTTTCTTTTGTGATGTATTTGGATTTCTTTCTATTTATACTTTGCACACTTATTAGTTTTTTTGATATATGGTTACCATTAGGTTCGTATATATCTCTTCTGCATATAGCAGTCATATGGTCATTTAAGTTTGAACCCATCCTGTGTTGTAGACATATGTTAATATATTTTATGTCCTTTTTTGGTAAGTTCCTTGACTGATTTTTTAAAATATTCATTTTTACTGCTTTTATGTTTCCTATCTTTATGCTGTCACTTTTGGTCTCTCTATTCCACTCAAAGAGTCCTCTTTAATATTTCTTGGAGAACTGGTTTACTAGTCACAAACTCATTTAGTTTTTGTTTGTCTGGGAAGCTCTTTATCTCTCCTTCTATTCTGAATGATAGTCTTGCTTGATAGAGTATTCTTGGCTGCAGATTTTATCCATTCAGCACTTTGTATCATGTCACTTACTTCTGTCTTGGAAAGTTTCTGCTGAAAAATCCCTTGCTAGTCCTATAGAGCTTCCCATCTATGTAATCGTCGTCTCCTTTTGTCTTGCTGCTTTTAAAACTTTTTCTTAATCACTATAGTTTGCCAATTGAATTACATCAAACATGTTTCTCATTTTGTCTATTGAGCCTTTTATCTCTCCTATGTTGTTACTTATCTTTGTCAAGAATATCATTCATGTGTTCCACTCTTTTCTCAAGTCCAGTGAGTATCCTTATGATCATTGTTTTAAATACTCCGTCAGGGGGCGCCTGGGTGGCTCAGTGGGTTAAAGCCTGTCTTTGGCTCAGGTCATGATCCCAGGATCCTGGAATCGAGCCCCGCATCGGGCTCTCTCAGCGAGGAGCCTGCTTCCTCCTCTCTCTGCCTGCCTCTCTGCCTACTTGTGATCTCTGTCTGTCAAATAAAAATCCTTAAAAAAATTTTAATAAATAAATAAATACTCCATCAGGCAAGTCACTTACATCTGCTTCACTTGGATCTCTGGCCATGGCCTTTTCCTGTTCTTTCATCTGAGATAAATTTCTCCATCTTCCCATTTTTGTCTAAGTTTCTGTGCTTATTTATCTGTGTTAGGAAAGTCAGAAAAGTTTCCTCTTCTTGAGAGTGATGGCCTTATGAATAAGGGGTCCTGTAGTGCCCTTAGTGTAGTGTCCACTGTTGTCCAGGGCCTGGTGCTTCTGGGATTATCTCCAATGTATGTATGCTGTGTTCTGCTGTTTTGCTCTGGCTACTTTATCCTTCAAACCAGTCATCTGCAAAGGCTCTCTTTGCCTGTTGTGAGCAGTGTTCCATCCCTGACCTGAAGGTTTTGTGTTAATTAGGTGTGCTCTGGTCTGCTTGTGAAATGAGACATGTTGCCACCACCACTGGAAATGAGGCTCTCCAAAACTCCCATGTTGAGAAATGGTGGTGTGAGCAGGGGTTTGGAGCCAGTCTTCAGTGGAAGGGAGCCTATGAAGCTGGGGCTGAGGCAAGCATGACTGTGAAGGGTAGTTCCAGTGGAATTGGGGAGTGGGGCTTTGTTTAAGCAAGTTAGCAGGCATTGCTCTTTACTTGTTCCCACAGGTATCCCTGTGGTTATACTAAAGGGTGGGAGAAGGAAATGGTGCCAGCTAGTTATTTGTTCCCAGAGGGATCTCTGTGAATGCTGCCTCTTGGGACATTCTCTGAAAAGAGCAAATCATCTTCCCTCTGTATGTCTGGGTTCTTTGCCTGCCTTCTCTCCAGGATCAGCACAATGCCTTCCGGGCTGTATCCCAGCCAAGCCTGCTGACCATTAAAACTCTAGGCTTTAAGCCTCACTGGTCACCTGAAGTCACAAAATTCAGGCCCACTTTCCAAGCCAGTCACTATGGAGATTCATTTACCCTGTGCACCCTCCTCTGTGTCAGTCTGTCTCTCACCCTTTTCTGCAACTGTGGCTCCCTGCCCACTGCAGCAGCCACAGTTGGTTTCTCTCCCAAACCACATCTCCACACTTTGTACCTTCTTTTGTGTGGCCCCTTCTTTACCTGTAGTTGGGGAGTTTGTTCTGCCAGACTTCAGGTCAACTTCTGGGGTATTTAGGATGATTTGATAATTATCTAGTTATATTTGTGGGATGCGGGAAGCCTAGGGTCCTCCTACTCTGTTCCCACACCTTAATACATTTTCTTTATACACTCATCCACTGATGCTCACTTAGGTTGTTTCTAAGTCTTGAATACCATAAATAATCCTGCAGTGAACATGGGGATACATATATCATTTAAAGTTAGTAATAATGTTCAGATAAATACCTACAAGTCAATTTCTGGATCATATGGTAGTTTTACTTTAGTTTTTTGAGGAACTTCCATACTGTTTTCCATGGTGGCTATACTAATGTACCTTCCTACCAACAGTGCACAAGGGTTCCCTTTTCTCCCCATCCTTACCAATACTTGTTATTTTTTTGATAATAGCCATTCTAATGTGTGTGAAGTGGTATCTCTGTACTTTTGACATGCATTTTTCTGATGATTAATGATGTTGATGATTAATGATCTTTTCATGTGTTTGTTTAACCCTAATTGTTTTTCTTATATCAATGTCTTCTAGCTTTGAGTGTGCAGATCTTTCATCCCTTTGGTTAAATTTATTCCTATGTATCTTATTCTTTTATAAATGGGATTTTTTTCTTAAAATCTGATAATTTTTTTGGTGTATATAAAAAATGAGTTTTTTGTATATTGATTTTGTATTCTGCAACTTTACTATATTTATTAGTTCTAAGAGTTTTGGTGAAGGCTTTAGAGTTTCTAAATATGTCATTTATAAATAGTAATAGTTTTACTCCTCCTTTCCTTTTTTTTTTTTTCTTTGCCTAATTGCTCTGCCAAGGACTTCCAGTATTATGTTGAATAGAAGTGACAAGAGTGAATGACAAGTCATCCTCCTCTTGTTTCCAATCTTAGGGGATAAGTATTCAGTTTTTCATCATTGAGTTTGATGTTAGCTGTGGGTTTGTCATATATGGTCTTTACTAGGTTGAGAGTTTCTGTCATAAATAGTTGCTAATTTTGTCAAAAGCTTTTTCTGCCTCTGTTGAGACAATCATATCATTTTTATTCATCATTTTGTTATGTGGTGTATCACATTGATTAATTTGCAGATGTGGAATTATCCTTGCCTTCCTAGAATATATCCCTCTTAATCATAGCATATGATCCTTTTAATAGACTGTTGAATTATGTTGCCTGACCTTTTATTGCAAATTGGATGTTGGCCTGTAATTTTCTTCTCTTGTAGCATTCTTATCTAGTCTCGGTATCAGAGTAATGCTGGCCTCAGAAAACGAGGTTGGAAGCATTCCCTGCTCTTTAATTTTTTGGAGTTTGAGAATAACTGGTATTGATCCTTTTCTTTAATCTTTAGTAGCATTCTGTGAAGTGATCTGGTCTTGAACTTTTGTTCACAGGGAAATTTTTGATTACTGATTCAGTCTTCTTACCAATAATCAGTCTGTTCAGGTTTTTCATTTTTTCATGACTCAGTTTTGACAGGTTATAATTGTTCATAGCAGTCTCCTATTATCCTTTGTATTTCTGTGGTTTCAATTTTAACTTCTCTTTCATTTCTAATTTTATTAGGGTACTCTCTTGGTGATACTAGCTAAAGGTCCATTAATTTTGTTTATCTTTTCAAAGAACCATCTTAGTTGCATTGATCTTTTGTCTTTTGTAATTCTAACTTTGGTCTGCATTTGGTATTTTTTTCTCTAGTTCTTGAGGTGTACAGTTAGGTTGCTTACTTGAGATCTTGCTTGTTAATGTAGGCATTAATTGCTATGAACTTCCCTTTTATTGTTTTCTATAAGTTTTGTTATGTTATACTTCCATTTCCATTTGTCTTGAAGTATTTTTCTTTTGATTTCTCCTTTGACCCATTGGTTGTTCAGGAGCATTTTTTTTAATGTCCACATACTGTTGAATTTCCAGTTGCATCCCATTGTGGCCAGAAAAGATGCTTGATAGGATTTCAGTCTTAAATTTGTTAAGATTTGTTTTGTGATCTAAAATATCATCTATCCTGAAGAATGTATGTGTGCTTGAGAAAAATGTGCATCCTGTTTTTTTGTTGTTGTTGTTGTTTTTAATAGAACGTGCTGTAAGTATTGTATAAGTGTAATGACCATCTGGCCTAACACGTAGATTAAGTTTAATGTTTCTTTATTGATTTTCTATGGGTGATCTCTCTATTGGTAAAACTGGGGTATTAAAATTTCACACTTAATGAATTACAGATGATTTCTCCTTTTAGGTCTATTAATTTCTGCTTTATATTTTTTAGGTGCTTCTATGTTAGGTGCATAAGTATTTCTAAATGTTATATCTTTTCATTGGATTGACCCTTTTTCACTGTGTAATGCTCTCCTTTGTCTCTTATCTCTGACAAAATAGACCTTCAAAAAAGACTATAATAAGTACAGCTATTTCAGCATTTTGTTGGTCCCCATCTATCCAATTTAAGTCTGTGTGTCTCAAGTGAGTCTGTTTTAGGCATATACAGATAGGTCTTAACCACTCTGTCTTCTGATTTTAGAATTTAGTTCATTTACCATTAAAGTAGTACTGATAAGAATGGACTTTGGCCATTTTTTTCTAACTTATTTTCTGGCTGCTTTTTAGTTCCTTTCTTCTCTTGCTCTCTTCCTTTGCGATTTTGTTACTTTATTGAGTGGTACATTTATACCTTTTTTAATTTTGTGGTTACCATGAGACTTCCAACAGTCTATTTTATGTTTGTACTTAAGTTATTATAAGCTTATCTAAAGCTCTACATTTTTACTCTCCCACCTGTTCTGTGTTTTTGAGGTCACATTTTGCATCTTGTGTGTTCCTTAACTAAGTATTGTACTTATTTTTACTACTTTGTCTTTTACCCTTCGTACTAGCTTTATAAGTGACTGATGCACTGCCTTTTCTTTATATTTACCTTTACCAGTGAGATTTATACTTTCATATGTTTTCTTGTTCCCAATTAGTGCCCTTCCTTTTCAACTTAAGTCTCTTTAACTCCGTTAGTTTTTGCTTATCTGGAAAATTTTATCACTCCTTCAATTCTGAATGTTTGCTGGGCAGAGTATTCTTGGTTGGCAGGGGTTTTTGTTGTTTTTTTCCCCTTTTGGCACTTTGATTATGTTAAGCCACTCCCTCTGGCTTGCAGTTTCTGCTGAAAATTTGGTAGTTTTATGGGGGTTCCTTATAAAAAGTTATTTTTCTCTTGTTGCTATTAAGATTATCTCCTTGCGGGATGCCTGGGTGGCTCAGTTGGTTAAGCGGCTGCCTTCGGCTCAGGTCATGATCCCAGCGTCCGGGGATCAAGTCCCACATCGGGCTACTTGCTCGGCAGGGAGCCTGCTTCTCCCTCTGTCTGCCTATGCTCTCTCTCTCTGACAAATAAATAAATAAAATCTTTAAAAAAAAAAAGATTATCTCCTTGCCTTTAATTTTTTTACATTTTAAATAGAATGTGTTTGAGTTGGGTCCTTTTTAGTTCATTGTATTGGGAACTTTCTGGGCTTTCTAGATAAAGGCTTCCTTCCTCAGGCTAGAAAAGTTTTTAGCCATTATTTCTTCAAAGAGGCTTTCTTCTCCCATCTCTCCTCACTTCTCCTTGGATACCCCTTTAATGGAAATGTTCATTTGATATTGTCCCATCAGTCTCTTATTAGTTTCTTTTTCTTGTTGCTGCTCTGATTGGATGTGTTCCACTGCCTTGATTTGGAGTTCATTGATTTGTCTTCTGCTTCCTCTAGTCTGCTGTTCAATCCTAATAGTGTATTTTTCACTTCAATATTATATTCTTCAGTTTCGTGATGTCTCTTTGGTGCCTTCTTATATTTTCTAACTCTTTGTTGAAGTTCTCAATGTGTTCCTCTATTCTTGTCTTGACTTTTGTATCTCTATACCAAATAGCATTTTTATACTATTCTTTTGAGCTTTTTATTATATAATTTACCTCCATCTCATTAAAGTTTTTTTTCTAAAGCTTTTATCGTATTCTTTTGTTTGGAATATATGCCTCCATTTCTTCATTTTCCTTGACTCCTTGTGTTGGTGTCTACATATTAGCTGAAACAACCACCTCTCATAATCTTGAAGGAGTGGCCTTGTGTAGGAGATGAGCCTTATTGCTCAACACTGCCATAACTCTCAATTGTCTCTCAGAACTTTGTGATTGTCCAAGCAGCTTACTTTATTTTTATTAGCTCCCAGTATTTAAGGGTGTGCTACAACATATCAGTGTCCCAAGGGGATAATATCTAGATTCAGGCTGATTATAAGCCATATCCTCAGGCAGCAGATTTTAGAGTATGCAAATATATACAGTCTTGTGTGCCACAAGTATAAACCTTGTTGCCCACCATAGCCAAGCAATCTGCAGGTCGCCTGGCCACCACAAAAATGAGGACTTCAGACAAGTGTACAAGCTCCTTTCTGTGAGATCAAAGTGAGCTGAAACGAAGCAGATGAAGTGTATAAAGATTTTACCCACCAGCCTCCATTCCCTAAGAGCACTTTTGTAGGTCCATCCCTCAAGCCAAAACTCCTAGATAAAGCAAATAGACCTCTTTCACAGAAAGACAGGATGTGTTTCCATCTGCTGTCAGTTCAGTGTCCTGGGAGTGGTTGCTTGCCAATAACTGTCTGATTGTTATAGTTCCATGGGACCCAGGAGCCCCCATCCCACCAGAGCTTGACAATCAGGAAGTGTCCCCTGGCCAGCTGCAGCAAAAGCTAAGGCTCCTGACATGTGTAAAAGCTCCCTTTTGGAGGATATTAGGCTTTGAGTTCTCTCCCCATTGTGGGTTGCTGGGCCAGGAGTGGAGTTTATAGTGAGATTGTGTCCTAGTTTCTCCTACCCACTTTAACATGTAGGAGTTGCTAAGCCAGCCTTGAAGTTTTGTTTAAAAAACTGTTCCATAAAATATAAGATGAAAACAGAGAAGGAGGCAAATCATAAGAGACTCTTAACTACAGGAAACCTGAGGGCTGCTTGAGGGGAAGTGGTGGGGGATAGGGTAAGTATATGATGGGCATTAAGGAGGACACTTGAAGTAATGAGCACTGGGTGTTGAATGCAACTAATAAATCACTACATTCTACCTCTGAAACTAAGAATACAGTATATGTTAATTAAATTGAATTTAAATAAGACATTTAAAAAAGAAACTGTACCATATATAGCCACAGACTTGATGTGTCCGTGGAAGGATATTCCTATTCCATCTTGAGTCAGAACCCCTAAAGAAAGAGTCTACTTTTGAACCCACTGCAGTCAGGTGTATCCATAATAGTTTTGACCAAGAATTGTGGTCAGATTTGTTGGTTAGGGGCTGATTATATAATTGCTAGTGCAAACCCCTCCAGGATTATCTTTCACTGCACTTCAGTCTTGGTTACGGTAAGAGGAAGACCCAGAATTGACACTTTAAGGCCACCTATGATGAGGATATAGCCTGAGTAAGACATAAATCTTTGTTTTTTTAAATTACTGATAGCTGAAGCTTGTTTTAGCCTACTCTAATACAGAGTTCATCCCATCAGATCATGAGTGGAAACATCTCTTTGGCAAAGACTATGTCTTACTCATATATGTATCACCAGGGTTTAGTATAGACCCTGACATATAGTAGGTATTCAATATTATTTTAATAACTGAAAAAAACTATCAAAGCAACATCAAAATGAAGTACAATACCTAAAATTTTAGGAAATAGTTTATAAAAAGCACTGTAAAATTCTGTAATTCACAGAAATCTATTCAAATATTTAACTTAGAACCCTGATCAAAAGAAGTTATTATATGGGTCCCTAAAATAGATTCAATGAATTACGATTATAAATTTTGTCTAGACCACCCATTAAGCAAATACAGCAGTAGGCAATTCAAAGTCCTAGAGAAAAGGTTACTTTAGTGATTTACAGTGCATTTCAGGTCTCCAGAGATTCTCACATTAATATTGGTGCAATGGTTATAATTCTGCATCCCTGTCTTCTTCAAGAGGTCTATGCTTCATCAGATACATAAGACTTTTTTCCTTGTTTTTATCTTGGTACAAAAGTCCTTCCCTATGAATGTGTATAACAGATGGCTCTCTCATATAATACCTTGTGAAAACTACTACCATCAGCTTATTTGACTTTTAACTATAGAAACATCTAACCTTTTATTGGTGGCCCTAGTTCTTTAGCCCTTTAACTGTACATGGTTGATTATAGATGCATGTAGCATTGAACATTCACAATATTTCTTCTAAGAACATCAACTATGCAGTCATAACATTTGAAGAACAAATGATATGTCAGTATTAGAACTTTCTGAGAAAATATTACAGAAGATACATTTACACTGTAATGGTTACATGGCACCTAGAGTTTTTCTACTTCTTCTGAACCAATATATTTCATTAGAAAGAGTATACACTTTGGAATCAGATTTGTGCTTGACCTTTGTCACTTACTAATTATGTAGCTTCAGGAAAGTTAATTTCCTTAAACCTCTTTTTCTCATCTGTACTAAGGAATGATAAGGCTTTTAACGCTAGTGTGATAATGATTAGAAATATTTTGTTGAGATGATATAGCATAGTACCTGGCAAAAGTTGCCACTCATCCAAAGACAGGTACTATCACTATAATTTCTATCTTATATCTTCTTTCCATTTTTTAATACTGCTGCAAATAAAGTACCCAAGTGTATTAGGATGTAGGAGGTCAGACTTCTGTTCTATTCAGGACTTTGATTGGACAACATCCACCCCCATTATGAAGGGCAATCAGCTTTACTCAAATTTCAGTAATTTAAATGTAAATCACATCCAAAAGCACTCTCACAGAAATATCTAGAATTAATGTTTGACCAAATGTCTGGACACTGTGGCCCAGACAAGACTACCTGTCACACCACTTCACTTTGACTTTCTGAACATACAGTTCTTATACTTTACCACCTTGTGAGTAAACAAGGTTATCTGATGACTAAGCAATAGCTATAATACTTGTTGAATTGTTCTCTAGTGAAACTTGAGATTCCTAAGATGACCATTCCTCTTATAAAACCTATTAAGAGGTGGTTGACATCTGTATTTTGAACAGGGATTAGTCTATTTTCATGTTTGGTTTATAGAGCTCCTATTTTGCACTAGATAACAAGAGAAAAGAAGGGAAATGCTCTGGAAAATCCAGTATTCCTATTCCAATTAGCAATAATCGCGCCTCGGATAAACCTCATTGGCTACGATACTGCCACTGCGCAAAGCTACCAGTATTCCTATTCCAAAGCAAAAGATATGTGAAATCATTAGCAAGACTCAACAGGAATGACAAATATTTAATTATGCATAAGCACTGGATGGTACCATCAATACCCTATCCTCATTTTAGCAGAACTCACCCAGCAGCACGCTGGAAGAGCACAAAATGCTCTGTAAACATTCATCCTGAGACAGAGTTGGTATACATTTGTGAGGATGAGGCTGCGAGAACCCCAGTGAAGAAGAAATCAAAGGATGATACTAGGTTTATGAGGCCTATGGGACCTTGACAACATCATTGCACAGCAACCACGAGTGACTATGGTGAGTTGAAAATCACCTGTTCCATCCTGATAGTGTCTTTGTCTTTATCTTTCTGTAATCTCAGCAACTTCAGAAGGCTGAACCCTTAGTGAGAGGTCACTGGTACTACCAAAAATAATTCTACTCTAGATTTTCTTAGTCCACTGATAGGAATACTTTCCCTTCATGTTATGATACTTTTGGTATCAAATAGCAACGTGATATAACTTCAATAAATAGGGTCTCCTTACACTACTGTATAGGTGAAATGTCAACTTGTCAAAAGGTAACATTAACAGCTTTCATCCTAAACCTGTTCATAAGGAATTCCCTTATGCTCCTATAAGAAATCCTCAAAGTTAAAATGTGGAAGCAAATAGTTCACATCTAGGTATATATGCAAGGGTGCTCTCAACAAGTTGATTTCACTTGTGAAATTTAATCTCAAACAGTGGTTGACTCTCTGCCAGAAATTTGCCTTCAGTAATCTCACAAATCAATCATATGTTGTAATTGAAGTTGGAGGTTGAGATTTCTAATCATGATACCTGTTTGAGTTTTTCTGTCAGCCAAGGTGTCTGTGGAGAATGTTCAATTTTATTTCTTTCAAGATAAACTAAAAGCATCTCGGTATATGAATCCTAGAAACAGTCTGACCAAATCAACTCTCCCCACAATTATTCCAACAGCCCCTTCAAGAATAGGTTATTTTAAAGTTGCAAAGTGGAGATTGTATTCAATTATTTTCAAACATCCTTTGAAAATGAATTTACACTGTCTGGTACTACCAAGTCTGTCTTTCATTCCTGTTCTCTTCCCAGTCCTGTTGAAAGAAAACTAGGAGATTCAAAGTGAAGGTAAACTATGTTTGCCACCAGAACAGAATAAGCAATAAAAGATAGAGTAGTCAACAGTAAGCAGAACCTCAACAGAATAGCCTTTTATTGACTTTGAGTTAATCCCACCATAAATCATGGGAAGCCAACATAGCTGCTTAATATAGGAGTAAGACCAATAATACTGAACCACAAGAGCTGAGGGTACATTCAAAAGCTAAGTAACTCTGATCTTTAACAAGTTCAGTATTAAACATCATCAGAAATGGAATTCCCTGTTTTAGTATAAACAATAAAAATTATTCTTTGTTTTAATTTGGTAATTTGAGTTTTATACCTTTTCAAATGAGTGACTAATTTTTAACATACATTAATGATTTTTAAAGTGTTTTATAAGCTTAAAGCACTAATAAATTTGAACAATAAGTTTCCAGTACTCTTAAGTATTTTTCATTTAATTAGTTATTACTGTGGCCCCCTACACAAATATCCTTCTTTCCCTCTCCTCTTATATTTTGTAGCTGGTAGAAAACTTTAAAATGACTTAAAAGCCTAATCCAAAAAAGCTTGGTTTTCTTATAATAGTATACCATCAGATACAATTCAGTTCAGTCTTTAGTTACCATATATTAAAGAGAAAAATTGGGTAAGTTGCCTTTGAATGGCATCAAAATCTGTTATCTTTGAGTTTTAGGATGGCTATGGATCCTGCAGTATTAAATTGTCAATGTACTCTTATGATACCAGTACAAATCTCTGTTCTACCACTTCTGTACACGACAATGATTTACTGACTTTGTCTCCACTTGACTATGAACTCTTAGATATCAAAGGGCCATGATTTTTAAAAATTTACCTACCTGAAGCCTACCACAATATCAAGCACATGGCTACATATCAGATATGCAATTTCTCTTTACAGAGTAAATGAACACATGAATAGACAAGCTCCCCAGAATGGAGCTTGCTAATTCTACTATATTCTTGTTTTATTTTATTTAAAGATTTATTTTAGAGAGAGAACAAAAGCAAGAGAGAGAATCTGGAACAGACTCCCTGCTGAGCATAGAGCCCCACACAGGGTTTGATCTCAGGACCCTAAGATCACCACCTGAGTCAGAAGTTTAAATGACTGAGCTGCTCAGGCATGCTATTCTTATTTTAAAAACGTCTCTTTCTACTGCATTTTACTTTAACAGGATACACATTGTACAGTATTTTCAGTGTGTTACCAATGACACCATCCAACGAGGAGGCAAGTTTTAAGGTTATTAAAGTAAATCATATTCAACCAACGGATTGTAAACTTCTAGTATTTCTTACAAATGTCATGCTCAGAAAGAAGTTAAAGTCCACTTTATCTGGTAGGTTCTATGTACTTGTTATATCAATCAATAGCCCTATGTCCTTGGAACTCTCTCTTTTTGCATTTGTTCAAACCCTGGGTTCTGTTAGTTTTCCAGTCGCTTTGCCCACATATCTTGTTCCTCAGCCCACACATTCTTCTACATTACCTGCTAAAGTGTCTTTGATCTTCTTCTCTTTCAACACATTCCTTCTAAGACAGCCTTCTCAATCATTTCCCCATCATCTAGGGGATAACTATTCCCAAATTTCAGTCTTCCTCTCTAGGACTGTACATTAAACTGTCCACTAGATATCTTTATCTCATTGTGTCCTTATCTATTAATATCACCATATAGGCTAGGCCAAAAGTAGAAGTCTTTGTGAAATTTTCTCTTTTACAGAATTCTCATATTTAATTAATTACCAAACCCTACTGATTCCACTTTCAGGGTGTCACTTTCCTATCTTAATTCAGGCCTGTTTTCTCACATTCCTCTCAATCCCTTGCAGTTGACACATGGCAGACAAATAGATTTTCTGAAGTGTGAATCAGACCCTTCTCTCTCAAGGTTCTTCAGTGGTTTATAATTTCTTAGAGAATAACATCCAAATCTTTTAGCATGGCATTTAAAAGACTGCTAAATTCAGTTGGCCATGACTCGCCTCACGTACATTGTTACCCCATGAACTGATTTCTATTCCATGAGCCAAGACAGGCTCTTCTATACCTCTGTGCCTTTGTACAAGCTGTTGTTTTATTATGGCAAAGTGAACTAGCAAACTCTGAATTTCTGCACATCCTTTAAGTCATAAATTGAGGACTTCCAGAAATGAGGAATGTACTATTTCCCAAGGCAACCATTTAACATCATCTACAGCTGACACCACAGGAGTTATTCCTTGCCCTTAATTGTATTCCTTGTGGCCACAAAGAACAAGTCTAATTTTTTTCTTTCATATGATAGATCTTCAAATAATTTAAAACACATTACTCCTAGTGCTTCTATTCTCTGAGGTAAATATCCACAAAGTTCTTTAGATTGGCCTCTTTTTTCCCCCGCCCCACTAAAAGTTGGGGCGAACTTTACTGAGTACCCCAGATGAGGTCTGAATGAGAGAGTGAAGCCTGACTCTGCCTTTTGTATTACACACACTTCACAACCAACTCTCCATTATTCAGAGGTAGATTGCATAGCAAGGAGGTGGGATTCACTCTCATCATAGAGCTGGGAATTAGACCCCAGCTTTGTTGTCCTATACAATCTCAGCACCATTCATAAAGCATTTGGAATTCTGAGTGTGTGGAAAAATTACCTTTTATTTCTCAGCTATACTTTCATCCTGTTGTCTATAGTAAGAAAATGAAATTGGATCTGAAATCAGTATGAGTTTTAGATCCCATAGAAAATGTATGAAGGGTAGAGAAGAGAAAGAGCCATGAGGGAATGTATACAGGGAAGGTTACTGATAGTTCTTCATAGGGCAGTCACTCACCATAGGAGGAGGAGAAGGCATAGAACCGCCACCAGCTAGGGTTCCTTGAACTTTCCATTATCCTTCCCAAGTCCCATGAGGTACTGTTCTTTTATTAAGGCACTCCAGATGACCAAAAACAGATGACAGTATTGTTGCTCCCAAGAATAGTTACCTCTGAACAAATATCAAGCTCTGCGGGGTTAAAAATAAATCCCTGACATAATTTAAATCCTCAGCCCTCAGATAAAAGAAAGGGATGTTGCCTCCTCACTTAATTCCCAGGACATAAGCAAGAGCCTAAAGATGTACCTCATAGTTGCTAATGAAGTTCTGCCATCCCCAAACTAGATTCTATTACAACGTGTGAAAATTCACAATTAATTAGAAGATTATAATCACAATATTCAGAATAACACCTAGAAATAAACACCTGACTCAAAAACTATAGAAGCACTTAAATCTTAAAGGAACTTCAAAGTACTTGTATGTTGCCCATTTTTTCATTTTAATTGTAAAACTATAGGTCAGGTTTTGAAAATATAGCCTTGTTGATATATTTTTTTAAGTCTTCACTTTAATTTCCAATAACTCTCTAAAGAAATACCAAGGGAGTCACTCCTGGCCCCATTAAATTAAGTAAACATCTCTTACATTTGAAACACCAGGTTTAAATGTTACTTATATTAGTGCTATTACATGGAAACCTAATTTGTTCTACCTACCTACCTATGGACTCATTATCTAGTTGAGAAAAAAAGAACCCTTCCATATATTAATTCATTTCTGTCCACATCTCTTTAAAAAAATCTTGATGTTGTCATAGTAATTATATAGTGCCTTAAATACTTTTCCACATGTCCCTACCATTGAGATTTTAAATCTTTTCTAATATCAGTGTCATTCAAATCTACATTTGTTACTATAGTAAAAACTTTTTACCTACCCTTAATAAATATCAAGTTCAAGACATTTTACTGTATTTAATTTTCCATTAAAGGACCTAGATTTGGGGTGCCTGGGTGGCTCAATGGGTTAGGTCTCTGCCTTGGGCTCAGGTCATGATCTCAGGGTCCTGGGATCGAGCCTTGCATTGGGTGCTCTGCTCAGCAGGGCCCCTCTCTCTGCCTTTCTGGCTACTTGAGATCTCTGTCTGCCAAATAAATAAAATCTTAAAAAAAAAAAAGGACCTAGGCTTAGTGGATATTAATGCAATACATAAGACATAGCTTTCACAGGGGCGCCTGGGTGGCTCAGTGGGTTAGAGCCTCTGCCTTCGGCTCAGGTCATGATCCCAGGGTCCTGGGATCGAGCCCCACATCAGGCTCTCTGCTTGGCGAGGAGCCTGCTTTCCCCCCTCTCTCTGCCTGCCTCTCTGCCTACTTGTGATCTCTGTCTGTCAAATAAATAAATAAAATATTAAAAAAAAAAAAAAGACATAGCTTTCACACGGTTGTCTCCATTTTGCCTACTGGCAACTTCATCATTCTATGTGCTCAGGACAAAAATTTAAGTCAGTTGTGAAATGCCTCCTCTGACCCTTCCAATTCTAAATTCAACTAGTTGCCTTTGCTCACCACTCCAGCCACACCAGCATCATTGCGATCCCGTGAATGTGATATTCCCACCCGAGCTCCCTCCTGGGTAGGTCCTTTGTATTTATGCTTCCCTTTATCTGGAAAGCCTGTCCTCTAGGGGGCCATGTGTCTCATCCCCTGATCTCCTGCAAAACCTCAGGCAAATATGCAAGCTCCCTTGCTCAGCCCTCTCAGTTTCCCTCAGGTTTTCCTTTCTTCCATAGCACCTATCACCATCTACCATACTATCTACTTCACCCACTTATTTTTGTCTCCCTCCGTGTGATAGGTAGAATTCTAGAGACTTCTGTCCAATTACTGAAATAAACACTAATCTCAATACTGTTGTGAAGGGACTTTGCAAAGTCATTAAAGTTGCTCATTGGCTGACCTTAACATAAGAAGATCACCTGGCCCTCAGAAGCAGAAGAGAGATGGTAGAAGGAAAGAGAGACTCAAGGCATGGGAAAGACTCCACATGTCATGGCTGGTTTGAAAAGGAATGAGTGTGAACAGGGGAGTAGATATTCTAACAGGTGAGAGAGGCTCCTTGATGATAGCTACTAGAGAAATAGAAATTTCCTGCTCTTACAAGGGATGGAATTCCGTCAACACCCTGAATGAGTTTAGAAGCATATTCTCCCCGTACAACCTCCAGCAAGAAACACAGCCCTGCTGTGAAATGATGAAACACCCCGTATTTTCAACCTTGTGAAACTCAGAGCTGAGAGACAAGGAGCCGGGCTGGAGCCCAGTCTTACCTACAGAGAATAAATGATTGTTATGGGAAGTCCCCGAATTTGCAAAGGCAGCAAGTAAAAACTAATACACGCTATGAGGATATATGCTCAATGAGGGAACGGATCCCCATCTCGGAGTTTTCTTCATGCTGTGTTATAGAACCTAGAATAGCACCTCACAACACAACAGACAATAAATACTTGTTGAATGAATAAATGTACACAGTATACGCATTCTTTCCAATGAAATCTACATTTTACAAAATGACAGAATATTTTTCAACCCCAAAACATAGAAAAAAATATTAAAAATGTAAAAGGTAAATTGATTTGAAACAGTGTAATCAGTAGTTTATATCTCTGCAAGTTAGTGGCGGCTGACTACCACTGCCTGAAGTATTGGTTTTCAAAATGCACGTTGTAACACAGAGGCAGCTCATAAAATCAGTTTATGGGGTTGAGATAGGTAAAAAGGAAGGAAATAAAACAAAAAAAAATTAGAATTTTAATTTTAGTGAGGGATGTATATGCATGTGTGTATGCACATTGCATCACACTATAAGATGTATTTCTTACTTTAAGTACTGTCAAAATAATTGGAAAACAAGGGTCATAAAGGTCACTGTATTCTGTGCTGTGGACCAGGAGGCAATTAAGGGCCTGACCAGAGGTGAGATGAAGACAAATGAATGGTGAATGTGTCTGTTAAGAAAGGGCTGATCAGGAAAGAACTATACTATCCTGAGTCTGTGATTAAATTTACAAGGCAAGAGAGAGCACTATGGTTGAAGAATTCACACAAATTGTACCATCTTAAGGTGAGGAAATGAACTTTTTCCTCTTGCTCTGTGTTTTTTGTTTTGTTTTATTTTGGGGCTTTTTTTTGCCTTGGGGTTGGAATAGTGCCCCTGGACAGTGTTCAGATCCACCCCCCACCCCATCACAGAACAGCCACTGAGTTTTAGTATAAAATCCAGCAGCATCTGGAAGAGGATGACTTGAGGATTTAATCAGCAAAGCATCCTAAAATGCTATTTCTTTTCTCCCTTACAGGGAAAGGATTAAAAACCCAAATACTTATCTATCTTCTAAGATTAGCCAGTTATTAGTGTCATATAAATTTAGCTGGAAAGGAAGTTAGAAATGTCCTTGGCATGTGGAACCAAAAAATAAATCCTGGTTAAAGGAACTCAAAATTGAATCTAACTCCATCTCCTCATTTATTTTGCAGATGAAGAGGCTGAGCTAAAGGTTTATACTATCCCCATTAGTATAACAAGGTTACTCTTATGATTCCAGTGTTGTCAGTGGACTGCATTTGGATAACAAGAATAATGCAACTGTACACTATTCATTCCCCCACTCTAGGGCATATGCTGGTTGGCAGGGACCATGCCATACATCTTTGTACTCTCATTAGTGCCTACTGTGGTTTTGGAAATTAAATAAGATAATACCTGCAATACACTTAGAGTGCCACATACATTCTAAGAGCTAAGTAAATGCCTTTATATATGCTTTTGTCGCTTTGATTATAATAAGAGCATTGTTATTAGAGGATGTTTATGCATAGGAAATTCTTAATACCTGTTGATTTTCTTCGCATTATTCACCAAAATGAAATCATATTTTATGCACTTAAAATCCACTTAGACCTGAAGAGATTTTAGAAAAATAGAGTTCTTATCTGCTTGAGGCACTTTAAGTAAATTAGTAAAGATGAAAGACTTCCAATTAGTTAAAAATTACCCAGAAAATGTCTTAAATACATGAAAAGTAAATAGACCTAATCACATCTCTATGTGATTCATAGAGATGAAATTTCTAATGAAAATACAGACTCTTGCATACTCTGAAGGTCATCTTTCTTTAGGGAAGAACCAGATTAAGAGCTGCATGACCATTGGTGTTTAGAACCCAAAGACATGGCCACGGGCTGTGAATTCTAAAATCAAAACGGGACTTCCTTTAGGAGATGTTTCACAGAGAAAGAATATCAAAACATTAAAAGAAATGAATCAGAGTCTATTTTTGCTAAGGATCCAACAATGTTATCAAAGATTTTTTTTCTCAAATCTTACAAGCTCTATAGCACCTTTCCCCCCTGCTACTTTCATATTACATAATTAGCGTATAATTATGTGCTCTTTTACACTGGAAAGAGTATTCTTTTATTAATGACTCTTTGAAAAGTTCTTTATTATTTATCTTTGAAAGTGAGTTTGAAATCAAAGGGCTTTCATGACTTTAACTTCGGAGTTCTTAAAGTAATACAATAGGTGGTTACAGAGGTCATAGGCAGTCCTAAGTTTCCACCTTTAAGGTAAGAAATAAGGTTCAGGAAACAAATGTTGCATCCTCCTTTCCCTCTCAATTAAATGTTTGGGACACTGAAGAACCTGAGTGCAAAATACTGATATTCCAGCAAGGGTTGTGTTATTCTTTGCCTTTTCTCCCTTGTGACAAATAGAAAATGGATCAAAATAATAAGCTTCTTGAACCTTGTACAAAGACAGAAAGGGGATATAATTCACCTTTATAGTAGGAAGTACAATGTAAATTCCAAATTAGTCTTAAATGAGGAATTCACCCAGCCCACAATCTGTAGTCAGTTCTGGAAAGTATCACCACATCTCTGCTGAGACTAAGCAAGCCTCATTGCTGTTTTTGGCTGACTGCTTTTTTTCTAACATTCGGCTTACTGGAGCACTCCAGATTGAATATGGGCAATTAAAAGGAAGGGTGTACGTTATTGCAAATTTTAATCATTTCTCGAGCCATTTTGCTTGCAGTGATAATCCCACAAAACCAACATATCTTGCATAAGAAATTCAGATGGCTTTTGGCTATGAGCAGCTCTTTGGTTACTTTGTTACCTCTTCATGCTTAACTTCTGGACTTCCCCATTTGTGGCTGGAACCTGCCAAATCAGGGCTGCAGTGGCTGCTTGGCTTGCCACAGCCATGGCTAACTTAAGGAACAATAATGCCAATGAACCGAATAATGATCAGAATTCTTCTCGGTTATTCTGCTATTTATGTAGGGCAGGAGCTACCTCTGTCCAACACTTCCACGATGCACAAAGTAATACTGGGCCAGAGCTACTTCAAAAATTTGTATCTCTTATACTTTTTGTACAATTTCAGTAAAGAAAGCAGAAGAGTAATAACCTGATGACCTTGGAGACTTTTTGTTTTTTCAGGCCTCAGGGAAATTGCTTATCATCATTTTGTCTATCCATTTGGAATACCATGATGTCCCTTCAGTTGGAAATGTCTATATACCTTCCTTCTCACCAGCAATCTTTTTCTTGTAAAGAAAACAAAAGATAATAATTTACTTTGTACTCAAGAAACTCTGTCCTCAAGGATCACTGGTCTTATATATGATGATTTTTTCCTTATTCTAAATGAGAATCACAGACTCCAAGTTGGAAGGAATCTTAAAAGTGATTTAATAAATACCTCTGGTAGGGAGAGGGTGGTGAGGTTATAGACATTGGGGAGGGTGAGTGCTGTGAAGTGTGTAAGCCTGATGAGTCATAAACCTGTATCCCTGGGGCTAATAATACATTATATGTTAATAAAAAATTTAAAAAATACCTGTGGTGGCATGAGCCCTTTCTACACTATCTTCAGGGAGGCCCTCCTTTAAAATCTCTTCAGGGCAAAAGAGAAGAAATAAAAAGAAGAATAAATACAAAATAAAATAAAAATTTAAAAAAGAAGAAATAATCTACTCTGTGTGGCCTAACATTTTATAACGAAAACAAACTGGAGGAACTAGATGATGGTCTTACTCACTCACAAGTTCTCAGCCTCTCATCCATCTTGTTTAATTACATGATGAAAACTGCTTAAATGTGAAGAATTGCGGAGACTGAATTTTAAGTTTGGACCGCTAAGAATATGGCACAGCAGGGAGGAAAGCAGCACTTCTTACACAATTCACTGTGGGAATTTAGATCACATGGTCTTGACCTTTTCATTTCAAGGATCCAGAAAGTTAAAGATAACGTTAAAGGTCTACCTAATATGAATAGAATGATAGGAAGCTTTCCTTACTATTACTTAAGAATAAGTTAAATTATCTAGTTTAAACTACAAGTTAAGAGAGTGGGCTCTGGAATGAGATTGCTCAGTTTGAACCCTGGCTTCCTTGTTCATTAGCTATATGACCTTGGGAAGTCACTGAAGGTTTTGAAACTTTGGTTTACTCATCTGTAAAAAGGAGATAATAATATTATCTTCCTCACTGGGCTGTTTAAGAGAATTAAATGAGCTCATTCACATGATGTACTTTATTCAGTTTATGGCATATGTTTTAAGTATCCAATAAATGTTAGCTTCCTCATGTCCACTGAAGTAATAAGAAACAGAGTTTAGAGTGCAATTTTTGTTTTTTAATTTGCTTCAGAATCTCAAATCTTCAATGAATTTCCATGAGTGCTATTTTGGACTAAGAATTTATAATGTTAGGGAAGGAAATATATTCAAGCTATAAATAACTTATAAGGAAATTTTATATTGCCAAGGATGTTTTTAACAAATCAATATGGTTTATATCGTGTGCTAACTGAATAATACAACTATTCTAATTAACTAATCATGCACTCTGTGGGTTTTGGAAAAGTCTGTCAGCATTTAGCCAACAAAGAGAGCCATGAATAATATGACAAAATATAAAGTTATTATTTCTGCTATTAGAAACTTAGTTGCATTTGTGTATGTCTGAATAGCCAATGCACTCAACATGTTACTCAACAGACTGAATTATATATCTGCTAGGATTTAAAAATAATTCTCTTGAATATGTCCAGAGAGATTTAAGAAAAAAAAAAAAAACCTGCCATTATTAAACAGTATGGTAAGTTAACCAGTCTCTGGTCTTATGTTACTTTTTATAAAATAAAATCTTATATCATTATTCTGTTCTAGTCCTCAATTATCCAATTCCAATCAATAGTGTGCTTTCCCCTCAAAGCAAATAGCAAAACAAGACAGAACTTTCATTTGCTGATTCTACAGAAAATTTAAATTCTGCCCATCCAGAGTATCCATGGAGCTAATTAGGAAATCAAAGCTAACCATTTTCACTTCTCTCCCATGTCCCAGAAGTCAATCATTGCAAGCTGAAATATATCATTGTCCGAAGAGTATTCTTTTCATATTGACCCTGAGATTCAGAAACTCCTCTTCATAACTCATTACAAAGTTAACCATTAGAAAACCATTTATTGACCCAGAAATGAGGGAGATCAAAATAGTTACTTTCATAAAAATGAAAGACTCTTAGTTGGGAAATTGTATTGAGTCATATATAATTTTTTTTCCCCAGAATATACTCAATTACTGTCCATTGGAAAAATAAGGGATTGGGGTCACCTTCTCAGCATTTAACATGCATCTTCAGGGGGTTTCTCATCACTGTCACATCTCATGAAGGGGAACACACATTAATTCATTAAATAACATGAATATTGATGGCACTCTATAGAAGATGCTATTCTGAGTAAAATCAAAACGTGCTATGAAAAAATGAATTAGGAAGAAAATGGGAGGGTGTAGTATAGAAAACTATACTCTTCATTGTACAACCATCACCTAACAATGTTACTGCACATGTCCACACTCTATGAATTCAGAGACATCTTTGCTTTCCCAAGCTAGCTGTCCACTTACCCTAGTTGTTTTCACTTTATTCCCAGAGGAACAGCTCCATCCTTTCCGATCTGGAAGAACTTTACATTCCTCTCCCTCAAGACATGGCTGCATATGGCACCACCATTTCTGTTCCACTATTGAAGCTACAGGAGATTAAAAAAGAAATCAATGTTTTCTATTTGGGCTAGTTAATTCTCTGAGTGCATATTTAAAGAAGAACAAAGGGCACCGATTTTTCCCACCACTAGTTAAGACTGGTTTGTTTGTTTTTTTTAAGATTTTATTTATTTATTTGTCAGAGAGAGAGCGAGCACAGGCAGACAGAGTGGCAGGCAGAGGCAGAGGGAGAAGCAGGCTCCCCGCCGAGCAAGGAGCTTGATGTGGGACTTGATCCCAGGACATCGGGATCATGACCCCAGCTGAAGGCAGCCGCTTAACCAACTGAGCCACCCAGTTGTCCCAAGACTGGGTTTTGAAGCATGCTTCTCTTTTTGTCCGAAGGGGCTAAATCTTTCTAGATTTTTTGACTAAAAGAATTTTAAATTTTCATTTATTGTGGTAAGAACACTGAACATGAGCTCCAGCCTCTTAACAAATAGTATTGTTAATTAGAAGCACATTATTGAAGGATATTTTCATGTGAATGTACAGGCTTCATGAAAACTAATATAGTGGGAAGAAACTTATGTAAACATATGCATGCACTGATTTACCCAAACATATAAGAAAATGAACCTACTACCAGTTTAAAATCAATATTTTAGAATTAATGTAATACTTCCCACAAATAAGCTAAAATTAGGATACTAGAGTTAATGTAATTTTTTTTTAATTGTGAGTAGTAACCATCATCACAAGGAATGAGCCATGCTAATAAGAATACTTAAATTATTTTTTATGGTAACAGTATTAAGTAGACCCATACAAAGATGTATGTCCTATTGTAATTAGGTGAATCCTCCAATAAAGAAATTAATATTTTGATGGATCTCCATAAAAATCAATATTTCATGTTAAGTCAAACTACAAATTCACTCATCTGTATCATGCTTATATTTTCATTCTTAAGAACCACCCATGGGTTTACATCATCATACTGTTTAAGCCTCTATTTTTTC
This sequence comes from Taxidea taxus jeffersonii, assembly GCA_003697995.1. Taxonomy (NCBI): domain Eukaryota; kingdom Metazoa; phylum Chordata; class Mammalia; order Carnivora; family Mustelidae; genus Taxidea; species Taxidea taxus. Next base: position 112,634 of record ML104130.1, read on the forward strand.
CTCCCATTTAATTTACACACACACTCCGTTCACTGGTAAATCAGTATTTGATGGTATCAAAGTAAGAAGCACATAGACTTGTTGGAACCTCACTAGAATGCCTTTTGTTATAAAACTGCATAAGGTCTTAGACCTCCTTCCAGAGGATTTTAGATTTCAGAATGCCCCTCCCCCAATAAATAATCTCTCATCAACCACATGATTAATGTATGGTATGATCCCTCAGGATTGACCACAGTCAACAGCATTATAGTGGAGTTCCAGGTCCAACCAGTCCCCAGCTACATGAGCACCACGAGCAATGGAAGAAGTCGTACCATCCACACAAGACGGAGCTGCTCGCGTGGTGCCTGCCACCTGTCCGGGGAAGCAGGAGCACTTGACTGTCTGTGATCGCTCTTCTATCTTGTTCTTATTACAGCATCTGTGGAGTGCCACCACTTCGCAAGTGCCCGTTTTAACATGATGAGCTGCACAAACAAAAATAAGAGATAAGACAACATTGAGAAAGCTTTGGCTTCTCTCCCCCTCTTTTTAATTAGATGTACATTAAATATAGCTCTATAACAGATCCCCCATGCATGAAACTAGAAATACAATGATGCTGACTCCATAATGCAGATTTGATTTCTTTTTTAAATGTGCAAGGACCATTTCTTCAGTAAATGCTTGGTGAAGCAGGAACAATTAGTGACCAGATTAGAATAAGCTGTAAGAACAGTCTGAAATATGTGGCGCCATCAAAAACATCCTTATTTGCATATGACTTTTTTGTCCAACATGTTAATCAAACAAAGGCAAACCCTTTGACAAGGTGCCCTGCAATGGTGCAAAGAGCAGACCTATTCTCAAAGTGATGGGTTGGGGGAGGGTTAAGGTTATGCTGTTCTTCTAGGGGTGAGCACAGAAGCCAGACAGGGAACCTCTTTTCAGGAAGCAAGGAGGTAAAAGGTGGAACCCATCTCCTCAGTATTCCTCTGCCCAGTTTCCCTGGGAATGAACTAACTGGGAATTCTTGAAATTGCTGCCATTTTCCTGGAAATCCCAGCCAGTTTCAGTTCCAAAAATCTTTTCTTCCCATTTTGCCACCAATAGTAACAACCGTAGCCAGAATGTGGATGGATTTACATCTAGCCTGGGAGCCCCATCCAATAAGCTGTGAGGCTCCCCCACCCAGCCCGTTAACCTGGCAGTAAGGCTCCTGAATGGTTTGGGTACTTGAGACTTGTGGACCTCACTTATCACATTAGGGCAGGGTTCTAGTTTGCCGCCTTTTTCTTTCTTTTGGGGGGGAGGGGCAGGTAGCATTTCATCTTTAAAGTATTAACCCTACTTTGGAACAATAAAGCAGAAGTTTTATATGCTAAAAATAAGTTTAAAATCAAATATCTGTTTAAACACAATCCTTTTATAAATTTTTAAAAATGTGATATAAAAACCAGATCTGAAATTATTTAATGATACAAACATATCGAGGCCCATTTTGTAGAGATCAATACATCATATATTTATATGAACCTTCCCCTTGAGGATGAGTATTACTGTGCAAACAGGTTAGACAGCTTGCTTAGATCTTGTAAGAGAGAAAAAAATCACACATATTGTCCATCCCTCCATGCGAGACCAAGAAACTTGGGTGTGACATATGGCTTTGACATGGCATCCTTGAAAGAACTGTCAAGAAAGAGATAGCATTTCCAATGCCGCAAAGATTTTCCTGTCACTGTAGATACAAATGGGTATTTCTCTGTGTTTGATTCAAACACGAGGCTATCTCTGGGAAACTTAAAAACTTAAGAGCCAGACTCTTGTGCTCTAGAAAATATTTTCTTAGCTAAGGATGAGTCATTTTGGTTTAATTTATTGAGTGTTTTGCATTATATTGTACAAGTCATGATGCTGACTTTTTGTACTGCACTTAATCACATTTTAATTGAGTCAATACCACACCTCGGGTAAGGTTCAATAAATAAAGAGAAGTCGCTGTCCATTAAAAAAGTAAGACCATGTACTAATTTTAAGAGCATAGCCTTTAAAACCAGAGTAGCTGGATTCAAATCTGAACTCCGTCTAATAGCTGTGTGACCTTGGGCAAATTATTTAGTATCTCTGAGTAGCATTTTTTTTCCTTTCTAAAAGGGAGATATTAATAGCACTGTCTTTACAGGGTTGGTTTGAGGATGAAATGAGTTAATAGTCCTCAAGTACTTAGAGCCCTGCCTGCCTCATAGTAGGCCCTCTGTGTTAGCTATTGTTAGCATTTGATCACAGTAAAAATCATTTCAGTGGCGTGATGAAAATAAAAGCATGATTAAAGTAAGTTTCTTGGAGAATGGGATGTAAAACTGTGCAATTATACAAATTTCTTCCAAGAAGCTTTTCTGTTAAGGGAAGAAGGAAGCAAGCAATAGCCAGAATGAAGCATGGTGTCAAGGGAATCTTTTTTCATGAATGCCATAACGGCGTGCTTGCTTGCTAGAATGATCTGGTAGAGAAATGCACAATATAGGAAAGAAAATAGGTAATTACAAAAGAATGTTCTTGAGAAGGAAAAAAGAATTGAGATTCAGGGCACTTGGGGGGTTGACAAACTGATGTGGAAATAATCCATTTTAACAAGAGTAAAGGTGGAATGTGTAGCTACAGAGGCAGGTAGGTGTGAATGGATGAGGTAGTGAGGAGATGAGGCAGTTTCTTATCTGATTTTACCTATTTTTTCTATGAAATATGATGACTGAAAAGAAAAAAGCAGATATAAAATAGGTCTCTCAGAAAGAGGCAAAGTAAATTTCCTGGGAAGGAGTAGTAGGATCGCCTGCAGGGAGTTGGCTGGGACACACTAAACAGCAGAGGATAGAAAAAGGTGTGGGATTTCAGAGCAGAGTGGAGATGAACATCTCTTTGATGATTATTGGGGATACTTAGAATTCTGATAGTGATTTAGGGAAAGAAAGCTGTAGGTCGCAAGGTCAGTCCTACTAATTTTTAGATAGAATCCAGGCTGAAGACGAGATTTTTAGGGCTTGTTGAGATACTGATGCTGTTCAGCTCAGCACTTAGGTGAGACAGCTCTGGGGCCAGCCTGAGGTGGCAAGAGTTCTGTTCTCTTTCACAGTGTGACAGCACCCGGGAGAACACAGTGACATTCCACTGACCTCTCCCCTGGGAGGAGAGGCACTGTTTCAGCATCCACAAAGGCCATTTCACTACTTGTTATAAGGAGGTTTTATCATATATTAGAAAGGAATGGACAGGTGAAAACTCTGCATCTGGTTTCGCCTTGCCAATGCCAGCATCAAAATTCATTTCTACCTTTCCTGACAAGAAGTACAAAAGTACAGAAAGATAAAGCAGTTGTAGTAATCACTGATACACATAAGTGCTGTTCACCAAATATTCCTGGCTTTCTCCCTTCTGGACACATGGTAATATTGTACTTCTTCACTCCATTAATCTTCGATGTGGTCATGTGACTTGCTTTGGCCAAAGAAGTGAAAGCTAAAGTAACAAAGGTCACTTATGAGCAATCGCAAAGGGTACCAGTTTGTGTGGCTGCTTAGGAGACAGTGTGTGAGGGGTGCCTGGGTGGCTCAGTGGGTTAAAGCCTCTGCCTTCAGCTCAGGTCATGATCCCAGGGTCCTGGGATCGAGCCCTGCATCGAGCCCTGCATCGGGCTCTCTGCTCCGCGGGGATCCTGCTTCTTCCTCTCTCTCTGCATGCCTCTCTGCCTACTTGTGATCTCTGTCTGTCAAATAAATAAATAATTTTTAAAAAAGAGAGAGAGATAGTGTGTGATTCACCACATTTTCCCTCACCAGCCCAAGCAACCAGGTACGTTCTTGATTGTGGAAACTATATTGACCTGAGTCTTCAAGTGAAGAGACATGAAGTAGAGTTTCCACCAACCATGATGGACCTATGAATGAGAAATAAGCCTTAAGCTGCTATAAGCCTCTAAAATTTTGAGGTGGTTTTTGTTACTGCTTCAAAACTTATCTCACCCTGAGGACATAGTAATACTTTCTACTGCTTCCTAGATTGTTTAGTAGGATATATTTTTCCCAAATCCATTAAAGTAGAGGATAAGCCAGTGAAGCATGATATCTCAAAATATATCATTCTAGCTTATGTGAGTCAATGCAAAATGAATATTTAAAGAAAATGTTTGGAGAAAATGTTTGGGATGTCTGGGTGGCTCACTTGGTTAAGCACCTGCCTTGGGCTTAGGTTATGATCCCAGGGTTCCAGGATCAAGCCCCACAGGGCTCCTTTGCTCAGCAGAAAACCTGCTTCTCCCTCTGTTTGCTGCTCCCCCTGCTTGTGCTTTCCCTTTCTGACAAACAAACAAAATCTTTAAAAAAAAAAAAAAAAAAAGGAAAATGCTTATATCGTTTAAAGAACTGCAAAGAGTCATTCCACAATTGGATAATTACTTTGGCTAAGTTTGGTTTGTGAGGACTTGGGAAGAAAATATGCTTTCTTGTTTGAGGAGAAAGGAGGTAAGAATGATGCCCATATGGTATAATGAAGAAGAGGATAAAGTAGGAGCTGCATGGGGAAAACTGACAGACATGCCCTCCCCTTCAGAGCACATGATACTAAATGTGAACAGATTAATAATAAAGCTGACCAGGGAGAGCAAGCCTGACAGACACAAGCTTTGCTGCCTTGACCTTTGCCTTCATTGAAGAAAGAAAAGAAAACGTACAGATGTACAGGTAGAATTCCTGGTGAAAAATGGGACTTAGTAAAAAAAAAAATCTCTCTCAGCCTCTGTTCTTATTAAAACTGAAGTTGTAAAGCTTTTTTGTGGAGGAACGAGAGAGGGATAATTAACCTTTTTAAAATAGAACAGATGATAGGTAAGTAGATGGATGGGTAATATTATCCCCGAAGAGTTTGAAGGCATGGGTAGGAAGAATATTGACTTCAGTATGTTTTAATATATGCCAAGTGAAACAAGATACCTCAAAACAGAGAACTGAACCTTCTAGCAGAACTTAGTTCAGCTGAGCAAGGCATATGTGTACATATGTAGAGTGTTCTTACTTGTCTACATATCTTAACTTCTTATGATAACCAGATTCTTGTAGACAAAGACTAATTTTTCATGTAAACTGTTCAGCATGTGGTATGTGTTTAATAAATGATAAGCAATTTAAGAAGGTAAAACTAATTCCTGTGGTTTTCCTTTAAAAGGTTAATGAGACTGTAGGAAATTCCAGCAGTTACTACAATTCTCTATACAGATTCAGACAGAGCTCATGATAAACTAAACTATTCAAGCATTAGGGCTTTCCAAATTAACAGAATAGGCTTCACAGACAGTTAGCATCATATTAAAATGATGCAAGAACCCCGGGAGAAGATTTAAATGAAAAAAGAACAAACAATTTTCTTCATGTCACAATTCCCAAGTCATTAACAAACAAACAAAAACCACCTTTCTTCTCTTCTATTTTGTCCCCTCAATGTGATGCATGAACACCAAGGGTTGCCTCCTAATTTTTGGGAAAGGACGGGAGAGACACAGAAGTTTAATTCTTATGAAAATGGGGATACTAGGGGCACCTGGGTGGCTCAGTGGGTTAAGCCTCTGCCTTCGGCTCAGGTCATGATCTCAGGGTCCTGGGATGGAGCCCTGCATCGGGCTCTCTGCTCAGCGGGGAGCCTGCTTCATCCTCTCTGCCTGCTTGTGATCTCTATCAAGTAAATAAAATTTTTAAAAAAAAGAAAGAAAATGGGGATACTAAATTTTACCCAGTTCTAATTGTGACCTTCCAGAATTATTACCCTATGTCTCATTTCAACAATAGGATCATTAGCCCTTGAGTGCCCCCAGAAATGTCGCCTTAAGATACTGCCTCTTAAAAAAAAAAAAAAAAGATACTGCCTCTTAAAACATGTCTCAAGAAATCTGAAAGTTTTCTGAAGTTATTGTGACTGGTATATTCTGCCTGAAGGCATCTTAGCAAAAAACATTAGTTGTTTTCAACTGCTTTTTTACCGACTGAAAGGAACTTCCACTGAGGGAAAAGTCTGAATTAAATAAGATTTTGTTCATATGCTTACATAGATTTTTAAAAACTATATGCCCACATACATAATTATAATTATGTATATCCATATATACTTATACATGTGTTACTATGATCACATTTTATTCATCACCTGTGAACTATAAATACATAAGTATGAAAAATTGGTACTTAGAATAATATTTATGCAGATCATTTCACCTTGAGTAGTGGTTGCTGGCCTTAGGTTAATAAGAGCACAAAACTATGCATATCACATTCTGTACATATGAATCATTCATTCATTCTAGAAACGATGTATAAAATGATGACAGTTGCTACCATTTATTGAATATTCACTGTATGCCAAGCATATGAAACTGCTTTTAAATTGTATAGCATTACTTAAATATTAATTCTCTTTGTTTTTACTATTAATGTAATTAGTGAATACACAATGATGGGACATATAAGTTACAAAAACATAGCTGCTAGGGAAAATTATCTACATTTTCTAAAAGTTCTGATTTCATATTTTAAAAAATCCATAAACATACTTAATTGTGTTGACATGAGATGCATGTAAAAAAATATTTAATTTGACACTTAAACTACAGAAAAGAGTAAATTCAGCATCAAGTTGTGAATTTGTTCCTGCTTGGTTTCCTTTCCACTAGATTTCAGTTCTTATTTGTATTCTGATTTGTCTCATTGATTCTAAAATTTTGTTTGTCTCCATACACTCCTATTTAATAGTTTTACCCAGCTTGACTAGCTCCCCAGAGAGCCTGCATTACACCTTCTAAGCAGAAATAAAGCATCACCTACATGCACCAATAGACATCTGAAATGCAAGCTAGTTAGTGGATTTAGGTTGCTGTAAATCACTTTGAATGGAAAAAATGTGCTGAAACAAAAACTTTTTTAGACAGCTAATTTCTCACTTTAATTCATTAGAATGAGAAAATAGGGCACATTTTTAGACTTTCATGCTGAAGCAATCTAATTAAAAGAAATGGTTATTTAAAGAGCTCAATGAAATTTCAAAAGTTCATATAATTTATGAAGTCAAAATGATCAGGGAGGAAATAGTAAAGTGCTGATGACATTTTTACAGAGCCTGTTTTCTAAAACTGCCCCATTTTTATATGAAAAAAATAAAGTCATTGGGGGGGAAAAGATTGTCACTAAAGGATAATAACTCTAATAATGAATGCTAAGTCTCTATTAACAAAAGCAAGCTCTCAACCAGACGATGTCCCCCAGTCTGTTTTAAGAGAAAGAGGCAGAACAGAAGATTCACTCTTGAGAGAATTTTAGAGTCATTGCCCCTCAGCTCAATCATGAATGTCTTCTACATCCTCTTCTAAATGAGAATTGGTGTTGAAGAAGGCAAGTCTCACAGAATAGTGGTCCCTTTATAAACTACCAGAACTTCTGCTTGTAATTCCTGCTCTCAAAAACAGGAACTGGACAAATCAAATAAATCCATCTGGAAATTTGAACCTAAAGTTAGAGAATTGCCACATGGAAAGGAGTATTTTGCATTAGAAGTGAGGAGACTCATGGAGAGATGGGTCTATATCTCATGGTGATGGGACTCCAAGGAAGCAGACAGAAGAAGGAACTAAGCACAGATACAAAAAGATGTCAGTTGCCCTGGTGTTTGCCCTTCCTCAGGGCTTCCTGAAGTTTTCCAGAATTCCTGAAACATTTTATACAGTAAGTTTCAATGAACCTCTTTTTTCCTGAGGTAATCTGATGAGGTCTCTGTACTTTGACCCCCCAAAAATGTGCTGACTAGAGTAGTTCTCCTTTTTTAAACTAAAGTTATTATTAACAAAAGCTAATTATCAAGCAGAAGTATCTCTGTCACCATTTTTAAGAGCAGGGGACAAGTTTCTACCTTCAAAGTAGGATCCAGGAAATGCACAATCCAACAGTCACACTTCCTACATTTCCTTCAGTGTGAAAAGTGACATTTCCAGAGATAACCCCAAAGCCATCTCAGATTACTCAGACAGGAAAATCTCCATTGTGCTTTTTAAAATGTTTCTAATGTCAAAGGTTTAAAAGCAGATTTTCTGCTTAATCCCAAATTACATATACAGGAAAAATGTGAAGAATCAGAACATCCCAGTTCCTATAAACTGTAAGAGTCATGCTGTTCTTTTATGATTAATCAGATTCCTGTAAGTGTCCCTTAAAGGGAGGGCAGTGCAGCCCAAGTGCTTCTTGAGGAAAATCACATGGTGAGTGGAAAAAGCAGTAAAAAGAAAGATGGGGTATTTGGGCTCTCCTGCATAGTTCTCTGAGCCTGAAGAGTGTACTATAGAGTAGGTCATTAAGGTCTCTGGGTATCTTTCCTCTTCTGCAAAATGAAGAAATCAGACTAGTTTTAGCATTAACGTTCCAATTTCCTTCCAATTCTAAAATTCTGTGGATTTCTGAAATGATGAAGTTGCATTATAATGGGCACAATACGTTAGACCTATCAGCAAAGGAGAGTCAAAGTAAAAGATTTTGAATTGCTTCAAAGTAACATAAATTAACTTCATTAAGTCACTAAACTTAATGAGAAACAGAGAAGGGAGTTTGTATGAAGTCACAAATCTTAACTACACAGGAATAATATGCACTATAAAGTCAACCTGATCCTAAAGTTAACCTGCTTTACGTACAAAACCATTTAATTAGTGCCAATTCCATGAGAACAATCAAGTCCAAATGGTAATAGAGCACAGTGGTTTGGATGAGGATTCTGATGCCAAATGGTCAAGGCTCAAATCCCAGCTTCCAAAGTGAGTGCCTAACTATTCACCAAGCCTCCTTTTTTCTTTTCTTCTGGGCACACAACTGGACTACTCTTTCTTGTATGTGACACATAGAAGGTAGGCAGAAGTGAGTTATATTTCTTCAGGACCAGGCCTATGAAAACCTCCTACTGTGTCAGCCCCTCTCCCTCTTCCTCTTTCAGACATCAGTGCCAAAGGTGACCCAGAAGAGCTACCATCAGCCTGGATCCCTGAATAACAGTATCAAAGGGAGATCCAGCCTCTGACATTAACTGGCTTCACATGCACAAAAAGAAGCTATGTTGAGTCAATGAGATTTAGAGAGATATCTGTTACAATAGCAAGTATTAATGAATATGCAATAATATTCCTATTAATGGACCTAGGAAGGAGTCAGGTATAGTCCAGATGCTTCTTAAGGGAATTTATACAGTGAATAAAAGAGCAGTGCTATCGTCTGAATGTGTATGTTCCCACAAAATTCAAATAATGTTAAAAACCTAATGCCCAAGGTCATGGTATTAAGAGGTAGCACCCCTGAAAGGTCATTAAGTTTACTGCTGATACAAAAGAGGGCCCTGAGAGCTTGCTCACCCCTTCTGCAATATGAGGATACAACATGAAATCAGCCGCCTAAAGGAGGGCCCTCACTGTACCACACTGCCTCCCTGACCTTGGGCTTCCAGCCTCTGGAACTGTGAGAAATACATTTCTCTTGTTGTAAGGCACCCAGTCTCTGGTATTTTGTTATAGCAGGCTGAATGGACTAATAAAGATAGGATCTGAAGAAATTATTTCAACTCTCTACACGTCAATTCCCCACCTGTAAAATGATAATTATAATATCATCTACCATAAAGGGTTGCAATGAGGATCAACTGAATCAACATTCCCAGCGATGCTTATATTTGATGAAGAATAAATGTTAGGTACAATTAGTATGGAGGCTAGGACAACCTTCCTTGGACCCTTGAATCTATTTATGTAATACAGGAATCTAAGAGAGAATCATCAATTTGTAGAGACTTAAAGGATAATAGAGGTAAAATCCTACCTTGCCATTTTACATTACAAAAAGGAAATTGATGGTTAGAAAATATCTACAATTTCCACTAATTCCAGATCACACAGCTATAGAGTGGAAGATCCATAATTAGAACTCAGCTCTCTTAATTTCCAAGTTCAATGTCACTTTGATTACCTAACCCCCACACCTTGTTCACCACATTCCTCTCATTCTACCTCCATATGCCTCCTCAATTTCCATGCCCTCCACAACTTCATTTCTACTGACTTGGCTTAAGCATCTTTAGCATATTTTCCTTGCTCATACACAAGGGGCCTGAACTGGTATCCCTATTTGCTAGCATGTTCCCTTACACACACATAAACATGCATTCTACTATGGTAGATCTTCCTACAGTTAAGCCCAGAGCATAAACAAGTCCTGGCTCTTCATTTTTTGTAGGATTAATTCATACTCTTGGCAAACCACAAGCATCCTTCCATTGGCCCATTCTGACATTTCCAGCCTCAATTTCCTAGGCACTCTTGTGGCATACCCCACTAAGATCCTATCTTTAGAATCTTATTGTATTTTTGCTTAGGCTACCTGTCACTCTTCAATCCCAGCCCACTGCTTACCTCCAGGAAACATCTACCCCATCTTTCAAATTCAGAACATCACAACACTTACTCTATGAATCTGTTAATCAACCCTCAGGTAGACTGAACCACTCTGTCCTCTGATTAACATTTTCTTACTTATTCTGCAATACCTGTAACAGTTTTCTCTATTTATTTTTTATATCTCTGTTTCCCTCTACTAAATTGTGAGACCCAAATTCATGATTATTCATCTCTGAATCCCCAGCTTGAGGCACAGTTTGAGAGCCATAATAGAAAAATCAATATGCTTGATGAATAAATGAATAAATAAATGGTTTACTACAAGGGTTCTCAAAAGAGAGAAAAAAAAACAGTAAATTTAATCATTTTTTCAAGTCCAGGCTTATAAGAACTTATTAGAAATTGTAAAAAAACATTTGACCTTGCTATTTTGTGGCTGTGTGTGTTTATGTGCTTAATTTGTTATACAGGAGAGCCAAGTCAGGTTTCAGGAGGAGAGATACACTCAATGAGCCCTGGATTAGGAAAGTGGAAAGCATTAGCTTCTATTTATAGTACAACCATGAACTGACTATTTAATCTTTGGTAGATCGGTTAATCTCCCTAAGTCACAATTTATCATCTACAAAATAAGGAAGTTAGCCATATATGACAGAAGATGTAATATCATGTAGTAAAGAAAAAAAGTGTGATTTCAGCTAACAGTATCTCAGCCAGTAGCATTTGTACATAATAGAAGAAACTTCCAACATAGTCAATGAAAGCTTATTCATCTGAGTAGTAGGACATTGTACCCTGCCACCAGAAGACCTTGGTTTTAGTCCCAAATTGGTCAGGACAATTCTTTGAAAAATCACTTTACTTATTTGGAATTTAGTTTCCTCAACTACAAAATTCAAAGGATCTCTAAGTACTTTTTCCTCTCTAAAAATGTATACTCTGGTGTAGTACGTACAAATCTAGAGGGATAGAGGCACTAAAGTCATTTAATTTTAGGAGATGATTATCCCCTAAGACAAGGATAACCTTTACTCGTTCCTATATCTAATTTTGTAGATTCATAATCCCATACCCTACTGTATCCTAAGAGGTTTTCTATATATCTGGGGTACTCTTTGAAGCCAGCGAGACAGCCACAAACAGAAGAAATCAGTATTGTTCAAGGATGAACAAAATCTTTGCCTTCCAACAATATCTTTGTCACACATGGAAGATTAGCTTTGTTCCCAGTGATTGACATGAAAAGCAAATTTAGATTATCTTTCCTCTACACTTCAGCAATTTCAATATGGAACATCCAGGTTCTGAGTGTCACTCTAGATCAAAAGGATATAAATCTTCAGTGAAATCATTAAGGAAGACTAGGCGAGACTTTCTTTTTGTTTTTCCAAGATGCTAGTAACTCTTTGAGAAATTACATACCATACCCTTCACTGGATAAGGATTTTCCACTGTCCCATCAATTAAGCTTTTTGTTGTTGTTGATAGCTTCTGAAAAATGTCCTCTTAAAAAACAACTTGAGAATGCATTAATGATGCAAAATACAAATTAGAATAGAGAAGTCACATAGTATAATGACAGGATCTCTGGTGGATGTGTTGGAATAGCCACACCTTCATTTGTGCTCCATGACTAACAAACCAAGAGAGCTCTGCCAACTCATTCACACACTGAAGCTTCATCCAGGGCTGACTCTGTGCTGGGCATTGCACTGTCTCCCCAGAACATAAAACCAAAGGAAAAACCCTTCCTGCTTTCAGGGAGCTTTTAAAGGCTGTCGAGGAGGGCACCATGTATGCAAAAAGGAAACAAAGTGATAAAAGAGGGCATGATACAAAGAGCCAGGGAATGTACTTTTTTAAATAAAAAAAGTCAGCTCCACCCAGTGAGGGGCATGCAGGAAATAATTTATAAAGAAGAGTAAAAAATAAAGAAAATTTACAAATAAGAGTAAGAAAAGATAATGCTTCATTTGCATTTTGCAAGATGCCTGAAAATTAACAAGTGAAGTCAGCAGTATTGGCCTCACTCAATTTCCTGATCTAAACTACATGTCTCCAGGTTACCTGTGGTTTTAAATTTATGTAATTTTATGTACATCCTTAGTAACAGCACAGAAAGTTGTATATTTGCATTTTGTTTCCATAGGTATACATTTAACCATAGCACATATATCATCCCAAACCCGACTGTCTTGTTTACATAGGTGTATATTTAACCGTAGGACACATACCATCCAGAACTCTATACTGAAATATTTCTAATATAAAACATTGTAAAATACTTATCTTGCTTTTGTAAACCACATCTCCTAAATAGCATTTAACTCTTCAAGCTTAATCTTGGCCATGATTATAAGCATCCAGTCCTCAAATGTGTTGAAGTGTAGCTTTATAAAGATTTGGGGGGAAAAGCCTCTAAGACATAATGTGAAATGTAGCACTAAGTGGATACTGACCAAGTGGCATGCCAGGAGTTTATTTTCTTGAAAGGGTCTCTGCTGTTCTTTTATTCTTTGGGTAATTCAGCCTTTTTCTCCTGAGGGTGAAGTGAGCATATATAGCAACATGTCCTCCTGGGCAGCGTACAATGGCCACCCCTCCCAACCCCAGCAAAACCAATTAATGAATCAGAAACTAAAGCAGCCCTCTGTGGGAGGCAGCAGAGCCTCTGGTGGTTTCATGGGGAAAACCCAACAGATGCCAGCTTCTACACAGCTGTGACTGGCTGTGCGACTGAGCAAATTAACATTCAAAGCTTCAGTTTCCTCATCTGCAAACTGAGAATAATAATCCTACTTCACATTATTGTTGGGAAGATTAAATCAGTAAGAGCAGCATGGGTCCAGCATGGAGACAGTGCTCAGTGATTACTGGCTATTCTTACCCTCACTGTTATTACTAATCCAGAGACTCCTATCATCCTCGTGAGAACAGTCATCAGGATTAGAGGTACAATAGGTGGCAATGGCTTTCAGTGTAGCTAAATTAAGGATTTAGTCCTCAGCAAGTTGCCTTCTTATAAGAGTCAGTAGGTAACAGATAGTTGCATAATAGTTGAAAACACAAATTCTAGACTATTAGGATTCAAGCTCAGGCTCTGCCATTTACTTCCTACAGAACCTCTGACAAGTTCTGTGATCTCTTCTCAGTTTCCTCATCTGTAGAATAAGGCAAAATCATAGTGCCTACCTCACAGCACTGTTTTAAGGATTTAATTAATTAATAAATCTAAAACATTTGCAACAGCATCTGGCCACAGTAAGTATTCTGTAAATGTTTGCTATGGGTAAGAAATGACATTTTGCTTAACAATGTTTGGAGAAGTAGGATTGAATGGGACACTGGCATTGGTGTAACTTCTTACCTCAGGGGTTACAACATTTTCATGAAGATACCCCTGAGGAAAAAGACGACTGAGAGAGCTCATTCTTTAGGGTCAGACAGACCCAAACTGGAAAACTGACATATTGTGTATGATTTTGCTCAAGTTATTTCACTCCAAAGTCTCAGGTGACTCCATCATAAAACAGGAATAGCAGTATCTACCTCATGAAACTTGTGAGGATGAAATGGGATCCTGAATGTAAAATAGTTACCTCTCTACTGGACTTGAGATATTTTATTTTATTTTATTTAAAGATTTTATTTATTTATTTGACAGACAGAGATCACAAGTAGGCAGAGAAGCAGGCAGAGAGAGGAGGAAGCAGGCTTCCTCCCGAGCAGAGAGCCCGATGCGGGGCTCAATCCCAGGGCCCTGGGATCATGACCTGAGCTGAAGGCAGAGGCTTTAACCCACTGAGCCACCCAGGTGCCCTGAGGACTTATTTTAAAGGGCTCAGCCTTAGGTTTAACTGAATTTGAAGCTCATACCTTGACCACTGCCCTGCATTTTCTCTAAGGGGCAAGGAAACTATTCAGAAAAATTGTCAAACTGTTCTACCACCAAACCCCCATTATTGAACCTTATTACCTCATTACATCCATCCCCCAGTGCTGAACTGGTTCCCACCCAGGGCTCTTAGTGAGTGTCCTCCTGATGCCTTGTGAACATACACTGACACTTGCCACCATCCTTGACCTTGTCTTTCACATCCAACACTGTGCCCTCTGACTTCAGCTTTCATTCTTACTTCCTCTCCTTCTCATGTAGGTCTTCAATCATTCATATATTTATCACATATCTGTGGTATGCTAAACACAGGGAAGTTAAGGTCTCTGCCCTTCTGGAGAAGATAAACATTAAATATGCCATGACTGTGAACAGTAGTATAGGGGGGGACTGGTTCAGGACACAGGCTGTGGAATTAGACCAAGCTGGATTTGAGGTCCAGTCCTCTTGCTTCTTAGCTGTGAGTGGAACAAATTAGGTAATTGTTCTAAGCTTTAATTCCTACTTTTGGGAAATGTGAATACCAAAGTGCACTTGTAACTAGAAGAATAACCCTCCTGTATCACCATCCATGCCCTATCTGCTCTGGGAATTTGCTGCTGACCAAGAAAAGAAAATAAATCATCTTACCAGTTACCCTTTGCTTACAGAAACTGATAGGAGAGGATTACTGTCTTTAAAAGGTGATCAGTTAAAAAGGGAGGGAAAAGTCATGTTTTCAAAGCTTTGGCCAATTTTTCTGTAATAAAAGGTCACCACCACATCTCTGTTTATGGAGAACACAATGCAGTGAACCCCACTGGAGAATGAACTGTGCCTTGCATCTTAATGTAAGGCTCTGTGTTCACAGTGAACAGGGACCTTTACATATCATGTTGTATTTAAGATAACATTTTTCTTCTTAAATTATGCTTAAAAGGTAGTCAGTCAAACAAGCACATTTTCCCCTTGGAGTAGCGGTGTGCACGTGTGGGGGTATGTGTGTATATGTGTGAGAGACAGACACACACAGAATGAGATAATTTAATCCAATAGCACATCTGAAAGCTAGACTGAATAAGGAGGCACATCTTCACTACACATTTGCAGAGGACCCTCAGAAGGGATCAGTCCTCAGACTGATGAAGCTCAAGTGACCATATAATTTATTATCCAAATCAGGGCCCCTCTGAAAGTATATGGATTTGCTATTAATGATTATGTTGGAATAATAGCTGTTAC
Source organism: Taxidea taxus jeffersonii (assembly GCA_003697995.1). NCBI lineage: Eukaryota > Metazoa > Chordata > Mammalia > Carnivora > Mustelidae > Taxidea > Taxidea taxus. The sequence continues at coordinate 128,191 of ML104130.1, forward strand.
CTGAAGCTGTCTGGACGCAAACTGGAACATAAAATCTGGAACATAAAATCACTGCCAACGTTTACCCTGAACTATTCTGCTGAAGCCTGCCCTTGTTAACTATGGTCTTATTCTAGGCTGCATACCCAAGCCTTTGAAAATGTGCTGCTGTGCATCTTTATGTCCTATGAACTCTCCCACTGGGAGTAAGGGGGAAACTAAAATCATAGGAGAGACTAAAATTGGTATGGAACAGGTTTTCCTACATAGACACAGGGGTCTTGCACTCTGAAAAACCAGCCACACACTTTCTCTGAAAAGCCTAGAATGTATCCGCTGGGCTTGATGCTTCCCAGATACAACACAGTGGTTTCCTCTTGCTCTGCATCTCTCAGGTCCCATTTTCCTTTATTTTGTGACTATAGATATTAATCCCAATACGGCAACATCTCTATTAATGAAGGAAATGCAGCCCAATATTATGTTGATTTGAGACAAAACCTTATAACCAGGGGTATAAATACCATTGTGCTCAGAGGTGTGTTTGAGGACATCAAATAGAGAAAGTTACAATATGTCAAATCATTAAATGCAAATGAAAACAATGTCAAGTATCCCAGAACAGAATGTATGCGATTCCAAGCCAGAGGGCATATGGAACAGATGGCAGAGATTAGATTAAAATCAGAAAAGAAGGCACACAAGATTCTGAGGTAGGATAAAGGCCAAAAAGCACACTTCTGCTAGGGCAGAACATGTATCACAAAGGGAAGAAGCTAATAATGCAGGGATATCAGGTCAACTTCAGTCAAATTCAGTAAGAACCAGACACTTCACAAGGTTCTTCAGCGGGCTAGAGATCTTGGAGGTGGGGTGAAAAGAGAAGAGTGTGGAAAGTGATGACTGAGACAGACTCAACTTTCTCCTCAGCTTGACTAAACTTGAGACAGACTTTGCCCAGACTATATGCCTCTGACCTCCCTTTTCTTATAGCACTTATTTTAGAAAACACACGATTGTAGATTCTTTCTCTGCCCTTTTGAGATACGAATCATCTCCCAGACTCTTGCCGTTTAACAACCCAAGAATATCTTCCTCAAGGACTCTGGAGCCCCCTTTGAAATGTAATCATCAAGGAAGATAGAGTCTCTGTCTCACAGTCTCTCTGAGAGGGTGGGAGCCTAACTTTGATCTTCACCGATTAGCCAACACAGGTGACCACAGGTAATCACACTGACCAATCTCCCCACAATGTCCTCTAATACTTTTCCACTAATTCACCCCAGTGTTTAAAAATCCTCCTGCCTTTTATTTCAGTATTCGGTCTTTTCACCCTTTGCCAGTCTTGAATAAAGTCTTCCTTGCCTTTTTTACCAAGTGTCCACTGCAATTTTTCTTCTGCGGGGCTTAATGTAAAGCATCTGCTTGGACAACTGAAAACATCGTAAACTGTGAATTAAATCTGCTTGACTATGACAACAGTGATTTCAGGAGCTCCAAAGGGCCTCCTCCTATCTTACTCCAAAAACAATCTCTTCACCAGTTCGCAAAGGAAAACAAAATTTTTCTAACAAGGAATCAGCCTCTCCTACAATCAGAGATAAAACGCTGGTTGAGGTAATGCTTCAATGTGAAGGCATTTTAGTAGTGGTGTAATCAGCCAGTCAACAAGTCTAAATGGGTCATTACGAGAGACTTTCCTGTTTGGATTGAGGAGCCCGAAGCCTGAGAAGAATAGAAAGACAAGGAGGTTGGGGGGGGGGGGGGGGGGACGGTGCAGAGGAGGAAAAAATGCAGAAAAATGAGGGCAAAGACATTTCACAAGATTTACAGCTTTGCCTAGCGTCTACCTCATCTACCTCCAACTGGGTTAGGATAAAAAGAAGTTGGGGGCTGAGGTATTTTTGTCGTGCAGCTGCAAACACAAGCAGCCACACTTAGCTTGATTAATGAAGATGTTCAGGGTTTGTTTTATTAAATACTTCTGACTTCCTGAAAAGTGGCTTAGATTTTAGAAGATCACTGTACTTGAAATCTGACATTGTTTTTTTGCTTTTCTTTCTAGGGCATGCGTCAAATTAATGTGTGTCTGTGTCTGTGGGCGCATGCACGAGTGCACACCTCCTAGCCTCAGGCAAAACAAGAATTAACAATTCCCCTCCATTCTATATATTGTTATTTTGAAAAAAATAAAATAAGAGCCCTCAGTGACACGAATATTAGAAATAAACCACAAATGTGTATTTTCAAGTCATTAATAAAACTTTTAGAAAAAATATTGTAACACAATTATATATTGCTACTCCCCCAAAATCTTAGATTTTGCTAAATAACCTACAATCAAAAAATTATCGAGATATAATTAACTAAAATTAATTGCAATTAAAAGTCAGTAAGACTGGCAATTTTTACTTTTGCATAGGTATAGTTGCTAATAAAAGAAGTAAAAATGGAAATTTGAGATTTCATGCCACTCACCAACCAGTAAAGCTCATAAAATTCTTCTGTGTGTTTGGATTTTTTTTTCTCATACCTCTTGAACTGGGTGGGATATCCCTTAGGAAACGGAATTTGAGGCCAAGAGAAATTGTGTGTTATACATAGTGGTGTAAATGATTGCTAAAAATGTCTACATTTCCATGTAAATATTTGAGCTCAAAGGTATAAGCTTAAATTCTAGGCATAAAAAAAATAAGCTTGCAAAGATTTCCCCATCCTTTTTTATTTAATCAGGTTTCAAGCTCCTCTGTAATTCAGAAACTCTTTAGAAGAAGTTTTAACTTAAGTTGCCATTGTATGTGGTGCAATATTTATGAGCTTAGATGAAGTAAATGTATTTATTTCCTATTTATTTAAGATATTTAGCAAAGGCTTGAAACCTGCTTCCCCTAGGAACATTCCAAAGAGTTCTTTCATTTTTCTCATAATGAAGAGCACAGCTGACATATAATTTTTTTCTAGGAAGTTTAAGAATTTAATCTTAAAGCTTGAGGAAAACATTTATTTTTGGAGAATTTATGTTAAAATACTTTACATATTTAGTTTTCAATATAATTCTACATCAAGGAGTCAGTAGTTGTTTGAAAAATATTTACATAAAATACTCCTTACAGATCATTCACTATCTGATGGATAGCCCCAGGCAAGGCAGTCTGAAGCACTTGGAGCCCACAAAAGATCAATCAGAAATGTGAAAACAAAGCCAGAAAGGGATATTGTAAGGAATAAAGAAATTAGTATTCACTTTACAGAGGATTTTTGAATAGTGCCTCCCTATTTTGATTAAGACAAGTTCATGTGAATAGGCTTTGATTTCACATGTCTAATTACATGACAGAATCAAGTTTATTTCTGGTAATAAAATTAAGAACTTGTGACAACTCCTCTTCTGTCCCACCCATGTGCTCAGGCAGATAGCAAACTGTATTGTTAAGAACTCACTTCCTCTAAGATGGAAATTTCTTGAATTTGGCACAGAGTAGGTGTTCAATAAACATCTACTGAACTAAAATTAATGAACACTAAAGCATATAAATATGCATATAAATAAAGCAGACAGGAAATCAGCAATGTTGTTCTTCACTTCCTTATCCCAGACATGATATTGCGTAATTCATTAACAGAAAATGACTTCAGAAAGGGAAACTGGTCAGGAAGATCTGCTCTTTAAACTAGTAAAGCAATAGGTGGCTAGTATTTCAAATCCTTTTAAATCTAACTCACTGGGGCTTCAGTTCCAAGACAAAATGAACAAGACCTCATTTTAAAACTGCAGAAGTCAACACCCTATATTTATATTTTCCAGAGAAAACTCAGTGCCATTAAGGAGGGAAAGAAGCATGTCCTTTACATATTTATATAGCTTAATCTTCCATTCCAAGGCTTGTATTAACAGTTCATTTAGTCAGAGGAGATTAATATACTGGTAAATTTACTCAAATGACCCAAGACAATCAACTTCAGATCACATAGAAGTGGAAAACTAAATGGAAGTCATAGACATACAAACAGCATGGCTCCTTTATGAAACCAGGTTTGTTTGGGTGGTCATGCTTTCTCCTGTGAGACTGACTCTTTCTCTAGAAAAGAGAGGGAAAATAGGAGAAGGAAAGGTTATAATCTAATTGGAAATAAGCACACCCAATAGAGAAAGATACAAAAGTGGGGAGGGAAAAGGATATTGACTAAGAGCCCCAGGAGGATATCTTACTTTGGTGTCCTATAGCAGGAAGATAATAGACTAGCTGACCTAAGCAACAAATACTTCTCACACTTCTAGAGGCAGGTCTGGCATCTGGTGAGAGCTCACTTCCCTCTTTTTAGACAGCTCACTTCTCACTGTGTCCTCACATGGCTGAGAGAGGTCCTCTGTCTCATGTCTCTTATAATAGGAGCACTGATCCCATTCATCAGGGCTCTGAATTCATGATCTAACAACTCCCAAAGGCCCCATCACTTCATACCGCCACACTGGGGACTAGGAGCTTCAATATATGAATTTGCAGGAGGAAGGAAGGGAGGACACAAGCATTCGGTGCTTAGCAGAAACTGCCTCCCAGTCCTGAAGCTTAGGTTACTGGAGAAGGTCTCAGAAGTTCTTTTTCTTGCTCAAAGAGTGATCAGCATAACAAAGAATTGCCACATATATTAAGAGCTAGAAAAGAAGCCTCCTCAGAAGGGGATGAGGTATGACTCATTGCTGGTCCTCGCAGTGTCTCAGATCAGAAGTAAGAAGAATCCTCTCTAGCTTCAGGTTATAACTGCAGAGTTTCACTGCCACAATGTTACCTTCATGGAAGTGGTTCCAAACCACAGTTTGGGAAGAGAATTTATGGAGAGAATTTCTTACAGTCCAGTACAGGGAGAGAGGATATGCTAGAGATGGAAGTTTGGAGTGTTCAGGAACTTTGTGTCATCAAAAGACAACAAAGTTAGGTATGAGTGTATCACTAACTTTTAATTAAACTAAATGGGGGTTTCAGTATGTCTTGCAATATCTCCTCCCTTTTTCAAAAAATTATATTTCAAATTTAGGTTACATAAAAGGGAAGCTTTACATATTTAGTCTTAAATTCTGTCATTTTTAATTATTTGATTTGATCTTTCCTTTTTAAATTTCACTTTCTGACTCTTAAGGAAAGAATCAAAGGAAGTGAACATTTCACTATAGTGTAGTTTTTCTATGATACCAAAGCCCAGATTATTTCTATTTGTTGGCATTAAAAAAAAAAAACTGTAAATATAAAAGGTACACCTCTCATACCATTTTGCAGTCCATAAAGTACCAATCATGCCTGGAAGTTTCTGTAAAAATTTGGAGTATAATATCTCTGCACTTTTAGTATATAAGCAAATTTGCATTATATTGTTTATTGACTCACATACAGGTGAAAAGTGAATCCCTTATATATACATATGTGGTTTTTCTCAAAATCCTATGTAAGAAATATTGGAAATAGGAAAATAACTATCAATTAAAAAGAGATATCGGACATGTGAGAAAATTAAAAATCGAGTACAAAAGAGGAAATAAGTGCTTTATTAAAATATATTGTTTATAAAAGGATTGAAGTCTTAAAGATACTTTTAGATAAGATAATAAGTCATATTATCAAGACTTGCTGTTCTAACACAGAGATAAAAAGCACACATAAGGGTAACTTTCATCTATAAGTCTCTGTAATAGTCACACATATGTAATTTATTTGTAATGATTGAGTACTTATTCATATTGTGATCTAAATAAGATCCTTGGGACACCTGGGTGGCTCAGTCAGTGGAGCATCTGCCTTCAGCTCAGGTCATGATCCCAGGGTCCTGGGTTCGAGTCCCACATCAGGCTCCCTGCTCAGCAGAGAGCCTGTTTCTCTCTCTCCCTGTGTTGCCCTCCCTTCTTATGAGCATTCCTCTCTATATATAAGATAAATAAATAAAATCTTAATAAATAAATACATAAATACATAAATAAGATTTTTTTTCTCAACTGATGCCCTAAGAAACCCAAGTATTGACTTTAGAGGGAGTCCAGAATAGCAAAATACATTTGTTCTCTTATTTCTATTATCTCGTATAAACCTCATAACTACATAAAGGCATAGGCAAGGAAAGACTGGCACCCTTTATACTTTCAGAAACTGAGGCTCAGAGTGTTTAGTAACTTGTTCAAAGTCCTATCGTTTATGAGTCATAGAGCCAGGGCTGAAACTCAGGTCTTCAGGTGCCAAATCCTAGTTTTGCACAATTGAAAAGGATTCATTTACTAAATGGCCAGATATTTGTTATAAGCCCAATGCTAAGTGTGGCATATTTAAAGTTACTTAAAAATTTTTAGGTGATCAAAGAACAAAAGTTTCATTCTTTCTTCAAAGGAAACTGATTCCCATCCTAAGAATAGTTTGATCCCTATGAGAAACTTGTTCAGAATGAAGTATTAAACTTAAAAACAAAAAAATACAAAAACCCAAACTAAGGAGGAGAAACCCAGATGGGACCTGGCTGATGCCCTGAGTTGAGGAGATGGAGTTGTGAGAAAAAAGCAGCTAGAATTCATAGAGCAGTTTAGCAGGGAGCACAAGCTGTAAGGGGAGAGAACTGGAGTATTCAGCAGATCACCACAAGCTTCTGAGGAAACTCTCTCAGGAAGGGAAAGAAACACCCAAAAGGATTAAAGGAAACAGTAGGCAGAGATCACACAAGACTGGGAATAGTGTCTGGTTTCAATTGCCAGACTAGAAAACACTGTAATTCTCGAAGCACTGAATAGAGTACAAGGTCTTCTTGCCTCAGTAGTAGGGGCTAATTAGTTCTAGAGTAAATACTGTTTTGGTCCTGCCTTCCTAATCTTAAAAGCAAGACCCAGAAAGAACAAAACTATTGCCAAGCATTTTAACTGTGTCCCAAAATAATATTTATGTTAATAATTTAAAAATACAGCTCTGAAAAGAGGTAAAATTCACAAGACTTTCACCCAGTCAAAAATTACTATTTCAAAGAAACAGGAAAATATGGTCTAAATAAAAAAATTAAAACTGAAACTGATCCAGAATTGACACAGATATTAGAATAAGCAGATAAACCATAAATCACCCATTATTACCTCCATTCCGTATGTTCAAGAGGTTAGGGAAAAAAAATTGAACATGTTAAATAGAGAAAAAGAAAATATAAAAGCAATCTAAATTGAACTCTGAGATAAGAAAACTACAAAGTCTGAGATGAAACTGAGATTGGATAGGATTAATGGTGATTTACACATTGTAGAAAAAAATATCAGTAATCATGAATAGTAACTAAAGATACCCAAAATAAAACAGAGAAAAAAAGGACTAAAAAAATAAATAAAAGGTCAGTGACTTGTGGGTGTAAAGTGTGTGTAACTGGAGTTTCTGAAATAAGGGAGAGAGATAGGGTAAAAGAAAAAATATCTATTTACAATATTTATTAAGAACTAATGGACAAAAATCCCCCAAAGTTGATAAAAATATATATAAACTCACAGATCCAAAACAGTTCATCAAATTCCAAACATAAAAAATATGAAAAAAACTACATTAAGAAATATTATAAATATATTATTCTTATAAACAGAAAAATCTTAAAAATTGCCAGAGAAAAAAGACCTATTAGGTACAAAGGAACAAAGACGAGATGATAGCCCATTACACACTGGAAACAATGCAAGTGAGAAATAGTGGCATAACATCTTTTCAAGGTTAAAAGATAAAGACTGTAAAACATAATTCTATACATAGCAAAAATAGCTTTTAAAACTGAAGGCAAAATAAAGACATCTTTAGACCTAAAATTGTTGAACTAATTCATCACCAGCAGAGCTTTACCACAAGAAATCTTAAAGGAAGTCCTTTAGACATAAGGAAAGTGATACCCAATGGAAATATGGATCTATACAAAGGAACAAGAATCCCAGATGTGGCCCCATGTGGAAAATATGTAAGTTTTTCTGATAATTAAATTCTCTTCAAAAGATAGCTGGCTTCATTTTCTTTTTTAATATTTTATTTATTTGAGAGAGAGAGAGCATGAGTGGAGAAAGGTCAGCGGGAGAAGCAGACTCCCTGTCAAGCAGGGAGTCCGATGTGGGACTCGATCCCGGGACTCGATCCCGGGACTCGATCCAGGGACTCCAGGATCATGACCTGAGCTGAAGGCAGTTGCTCAACCAACTGAGCCACCCAGGAGCCCCAGTAGCTGGCTTCTTAAACCAAAATAATAACAGTGAGGTTTGAGATATATATAACAAATGAAGAGGTAAAATGTATAACAGCCATGGCACAGAGACCAGGAAGGAGAAACAGAAGTATGTTATTGTAAGATTTTAACTTGTACATAAAGCATCATGATATTACTGGAAGATGGAGTGCTAAAGATGTGTACGGTATGCTCTAAAGCATTCACTAAAATAACAGCAACGACAAAAAAGTTACAGTTAACAAGCCAAATAAGATATGAGGGAATCATAAAAATTAATCCAAGAGAAGTCGGAAAACAAAAGGAATGAGGAACAGATAGAACAAAGAAAACAGAGCAAGATCAGTGATTTAAACTTAACCATATAAATAATAACATTAAATAGTTTCAGTGCTCTAATTGAAAGGCAGAGATGATGAGATTAGTTAAAACCACAAGACACAACAATTTCTGCCTATAAGAAATCAACCATAAATATGAAGACACAAATAAGTCAAAATAAAAGGGTGGAAAAAGAAACACTGTGCAAATACTACACAAAATGTGTGGTGTGAGTATTAATTTTACACAAGGTTGACTTCAGCTCAAAGAATATTAACAGGGATTAAAAAATTACAGACAGGGATACAGAAGTCAGCTCATCAATAGGATATAACAATCAAGTTATACAAAGCACATTATTTGGCATGAATTTGGCATGGAACTGAATTAGAAGTCAACAGCAGAGCTATCTAGAAATTGCCCAAATATTTGGAAACAACGCAACACACTTTTAAATAACTCATGCATTAAGGGAGATATCAAAAGGGAAAATGAAAATTGTTTTTAACTAAAAATATAACTAACATATGTCATATATTTGTCCAAACTCAGAAAACAACAGTGAACCCCATGTAAACTATGGACTTTGGGTGCTTATGATGTGTCATTGAAGGTTTAACCATGGTGGAAAAGATACCATTCAGGGGAATGTTGATAATGGGCAAGGCTATGCAAGTGTGGGGGCAGTAAGTATATGGAAATCTCTGTATCTCCCTCTCAATTTGTTGTAAACATAAAACTCTGGAATAAACTGATTAAACACACACACACACACACACACACACACACACACACACACACACCAATCTGTTCTCTGTATATATGAGCTTGGTTTTTTTGTTTTTAGATTCCACATATGAATGAGATCATATGGAGTTGTCTTTCTCTGACTTAATGAATTCACTTAGAATAATACCCTTGGGACACCTGGTGGCTCAGTAGGTTAAGTGTCTGCCTTCAGCTCAGGTCATGATCTCAGGGTGCTGGGATTAAGCCCCACATCAGGCTTCTTTCTCAGCAGGGAGCCTGCTTCTCCCTCTGCCTGTGGCTCTACCTGCTTGGGCATGCGCGCTCTCTCTCTGTCAAATAATTTAAATGAAATCTTTTTAAAAAAGAAGAAGAATACCCTCAAGATCCATCCACATTGTCACAAATGCCAAGATTTCATTCCCCTTTTTTATGACTAAATATTGCATTTTTCTATGTATATACCACATTTTATCTATTCACCCATTCATGAAAACTTAGGTTATTTCCAAATCTTGGCTATTGTAAATAATGCTGCAATAAATGTGGGGTACATATATATTTTGAGTTAGTGTTTTCATTTTCTTCATGTAAATACCCAGAAGTGGAACTGTTGGATATGATAATTCTATATATTTTTTTAAAAATTTATTTATTTATCTGACAGAGAGACACAGCAAGAGAGGGAACACAAACAGAGGGAGTGGAAGGGGCAGAAGCAGCCTTCCCACTGAGCTGGGAGCCCAGTGTGGGGCTCAATCCCAGGACTCTGGGATCATGACCTGAGCTGAAGGCAGACACATAACAACTGAGCCACCCAGATGCCCCGATAGTTCTATTTTTAAAATGTTTTGAGGAACCTCCATACTGTTTTCCAGAGTGGCTGTACCAGTTTATATTCCCACCAACAGTACACAGGGGTACCCCCATTCTCTCTACATCCTCTCCAATATTTGTTATGTCTTATCTTTTTTTTATTAAATTTATTATTTTTTTTAATTTAAACATATAATGTAACCCCACCACCCTCTCCCAACCCCCCCCACCCCCCTCAGTTTGTTTTATGACATTAAGAGTCTCTTTTGGTTTGTCTTCCTCCCAATCCCATCTTGCTTCATTTATTCTTTTCCTACACCCTTAGCCCCCACCCCTGTTGCATCTCCACTTCCTCATATCAGGGAGATCATATGATAGTTGTCCTTCTCTGATTGACTTATTTCACTAAGCATAATACCCTCTAGCTCCATCCATGTCGTCGCAAATGGTAAGATTTCATTTCTTTTGATGGCTGCATAGTATTCCATTGTATATATATACCACCTCTTCTTTATCCATTCATCTGTTGATGGACATCTAGGTTCTTTCCATAACTTGGCTATTGTGGACATTGCTGCTATAAACATTCGGGTACACATGCCCCTTCGGATCACTACGTTTGTATCTTTAGGGTAAATACCCAGTAGTGCAATTGCTGGGTCATAAGGTAGTTCTATTTTCAATTTTTTGAGGAACCTCCATGCTGTTTTCCAGAGTGGTTGCACCAGCTTGCATTCCCACCAACAGTGTAGGAGGGTTCCCCTTTCTCCACATCCTCGCCAGCATCTGTCATTTCCTGACTTGTTCATTTTAGCCATTCTGACTGCTGTGAGGTGGTATCTCATTGTGGTTTTGATTTGTATTTCCCTGATGCCCAGTGATAGGGAGCACTTTTTCATGTGTCTGTTGGCCATCTGGATGTCTTCTTTGCAGAAATGTCTGTCCATGTCCTCTGCCCATTTCTTGATTGGATTATTTGTTCTTTGGGTGTTGAGTTTGCTAAACTCTTTATAGATTTTGGATACTAGCCCTTTATCTGATATGTCATTAGCAAATATCTTCTCCCATTCTGTCAGTTGTCTTCTGGTTTTGTTGACTGTTTCCTTTGCTGTGCAAAAGCTTTTGATTTTCATAAAGTCCCAATAGTTCATTTTTTCCCTTGCTTCCCTTGCCTTTGGCTTTGTTCCTAGGAAGAAGTTGCTGCAGTTGAGGTTGAAGAGGTTGCTGCCTGTGTTCTCCTCAAGGATTTTGATGGATTCCTTTCTCACGTTGAGGTCCTTCATCCATTTTGAGTCTATTTTCGTGTGTGGTGTAAGGAAATGGTCCAATTTCATTTTTCTGCATGTGACTGTCCAATTTTCCCAACACCATTTGTTGAACAGGCTGTCTTTTTTTCCATTGGGTATTCTTTCCTGCTTTGTCGAAGATTAGTTGACCATAGAGTTGAGGGTCTATTTCTGGGCTCTCTATTCTGTTCCATTGATCTATGTGTCTGTTTTTGTGCCAGTACCATACTGTCTTGATGATGACAGCTTTGTAGTAGAGCTTGAAGTCTGGAATTGTGATGCCACCAACTTTGGCTTTCTTTTTCAATATTCCTTTGGCTATTCGAGGTCTTTTCTGGTTCCATATAAATTTTAGGATTATTTGTTCCATTTCTTTGAAAAATTGGAAGGGATTTTGATAGGCATTGCATTAAATGTGTAGATAGCTTTAGGTAGCATAGACATTTTCACAATGTTTATTCTTCCAATCCATGAGCATGGCACATTTTTCCATTTCTTTGTGTCTTCCTCAATTTCTTCATGAGTACCTTATAGTTTTCTGAGTATAGATTCTTTGCCTCTTTGGTTAGGTTTATTCCTAGGTATCTAATGGTTTTGGGTGTAAATATAAATGGGATTGACTCCTTAATTTCTCTTTTTCTGTCTTGTTGTTGGTGTAAAGAAATGCAACTGATTTCTGTGCATTGATTTTATATCCTGACACTTTACTGAATTCTTGTACAAGCTCTAGCAGTTTTGGAGTGCAGTCTTTTGGGTTTTCCACATATAGTATCATATCATCTGCAAAGAGTGATAGTTTGACTTCTTCTTTGCCGATTTGGATGCCTTTAATTTCTTTTTGTTGTCTGATTGCTGAGGCTAGGACTTCCACTACTATGTTGAATAGCAGTGGTGATAACGGACATCCCTGCCATGTTCCTGACCTTAGCGGAAAAGCTCTCAGTTTTTCTCCATTGGGAATGATACTTGCGGTGGGTTTTTCATAGATGGCTTTGATAATGTTGAGGTATGTGCCCTCTATCCCTATGCTTTGAAGAGTTTTGATTAGGAAGAGGTGCTATACTTTGTCAAATGCTTTTTCAGCATCTATTGAGAGTATCATATGGTTCTTGTTTTTTCTTTTGTTAATGTATTGTATCACATTGATTGATTTGCGGATGTTGAACCAACCTTGCTGCCCTGGAATAAATCCCACTTGGTCGTGGTGAATAATCCTTTTAATGTACTGTTGGATCCTATTGGCTAGAATTTTGGTGAGAATTTTTGCATCTGTGTTCATCAAGGATATTGGTCTGTAATTCTCTTTTTTTTGATGGGATCCTTGTCTGGTTTGGGGATCAAGGTGATGCTGGCCTCATAAAATGAGTTTGGAAGTTTTCCTTCCATTTCTATTTTTTGGAACAGTTTCAGGAGAATAGGAATTAATTCTTCTTTAAATGTTTGGTAGAATTCCCCTGGAAAGTCATCTGGCCCTGGGCTTTTGTTTGTTTGGAGATTTTTGATGACTGTTTCAATCTCCTTACTGGTGATGGGCCTATTCAGGTTTTCTATTTCTTTCTGGTTCAGTTTTGGCAGTTTATATGTCTCTAGGAAAGCATCCATTTCTTCCAGATTGTCAAATTTGTTGGCATAGAGTTGCTCACAATATGTTCTTATGATTGTTTGTATTTCTTTGGTGTTGGTTGTGATCTCTCCTCTTTCATTCATGATTTATTTGGGTCCTTTCTCTTTTCTTTTCGATAAGTCTGGCCAGGGGTTTATCAATCTTATTAATTCTTTCAAAGAACCAGCTCCTAGTTTCATTGATTTGTTCTATTGTGTTTTTTTGTTTGTTTGTTTGTTTCTATTTCATTGATTTCTCCTTTGATCTTTATTGTTTCTCTTCTCCTGCTGGGTTTAGGCTTTCTTTGTTGTTCTTTCTCGAGCTCCTTTAGGTGTAGGGTTAGGTTGTGTATTTGAGACCTTTCCTGTTTCTTGAGAAAGGTTTGTATCGCTATATATTTTCCTCTCAGGACTGCCTTTGCTGTGTCCCACAGATTTTGGACCGTTGTGTTTTCATTATCATTTGTTTCCATGATTTTTTCAATTCTTCTTTAATTTCCTGGTTGACCCATTCATTCTTTAGAAGGATGCTATTGAGTCTCCATGTATTTGTGCTCTTTCCAAATTTCCTCTTGTGATTGAGTTCTAGCTTCAGGGCATTGTGGTCTGAAAATATGCAGGGAATGATTCCAATCTTTTGATACTGGTTGAGACCTGATTCATGACCCAGGATGTGATCTATTCTGGAGAATGTTCCATGGGCACTAGAGAAGAATGTGTATTCTGTTGCTTTGGGATGGAATGTTCTGAATATATCTGTGATGTCCATCTGCTCCAGTGTGTCATTTAAGACCTTTATTTCCTCGTTGATCTTTTGCTTGGATGATCTGTCCATTTCAGTGAGGGGCGTGTTAAAGTCCCCTACCATTATTGTATTCTCGTCAATGTGTTTCTTTGATTTTGTTATTAATTGGTTTATATAGTTGGCTGCTCCCATGTTAGGGGCATAGATCTTTAAAATTGTTAGATCTTCTTGTTGGACAGACCCTTTGAGTATGATGAAGTGTCCTTCCTCATCTCTTATTATAGTCTTGACTTAAAATCTAATTGATCTGATATAAGGATTGCCATCCCAGCTTTCTTCTGATGTCCATTAGCATGGTGAATTGTTTTCCACCCCCTCACTTTCAATCTGGAGGTGTCTTCAGGTCTAAGATGAGTTTCTTGTAGGCAGCATATGGATGGGTTTTGTTTTTTTATCCATTCTGAAACCCTGTGTCTTTTGATTGGGGCATTTAGCCCATTTACGTTCAGGGTAACTATTGAGAGATATGAATTTAGTGCCATTGTATTGCCTGTAAGGTGACTGTTACTGTGTATTGTCTCTGTTCCTTCCTGATAATACTTTTAGGGTCTCTGCTTAGAGGACCCCTTTCAATATTTCCTGTAGAACTGGTTTGGTGTTTACAAATTCTTTCAGTTTTTGTTTGTCCTGGAAGCTTTTTATCTCTCCTTCTATTTTCAATGATAACCTAGCTGGATAAAGTATTCTTGGCTGCATGTTTTTCTCATTTAGTGCTCTGAATATGTCATGCCAGTTCTTTCTGGCCTGCCCGTTCTCTGTGGATAAGTCTGCTGCCAATCTAATATTTTTACCATTGTATGTTACAGACTTCTTGTCCCGTGCTACCTTCAGGATTTTCTCTTTGTTGCTAAGACTTGTAAATTTTACTATTAGATGCCGGGGTGTGGACTGATTCCTATTGATTTTGAGGGGTGTTCTCTGCACCTCCTGGATTTTGATGCTTATTCCCTTTCCTATATTAGGGAAATTCTTTACAATAATTCTCTCCAGTATAACTTCTGCTCCTCTGTCTCTTTCTTCTTCTTCTGGAATCCCAATTATTCTAATGTTGTTTCATCTTATGGTATCACTTATCTCTCGAATTCTCCCCACGTGGTCCAGTAGTTGTTTGTCTCTCTTTTGCTCAGCTTCTTTATTCTTTGTCATTTGGTCTTCTATATCACTAATTCTTTCTTCTGCCTCATTTATCCTAGCAGTAAGAGCCTCCATTTTTGATTGCACCTCATTAATAGCTTTTTTTATTTCAACTTGATTAGATTTTAGTTCTTTTATTTCTCCAGAAAAGGCTTTTATTTCTCCGGAAAGTGTTTCTCTAATATCTTCCATGCCTTTTTCGAGCCCGGCTAGAACCTTGAGAATCGTCGTCCTGAATTCCAGATCTGACATATTACCAATGTCTGTATTGATTAGGTCCCTAGCCTTCGGTACTGCCTCCTGTTCTTTTTTTTGTGGTGAATTTTTCTGTCATTTTTTCCAGATAAGAATATATGAAGGAGCAAATGTAATACTAACAGGGTGGCAAAGACCCCAGGAAGATGTGCTTTAACCAAATCATAAAAGACCCCAAATCGTGGGGGGGGGGGGGAAAAAGAAGTTCAGAAAAGAAAAAATAAAAATAAAGAGAACACAAATAAAGAAAAAAATATATAAAAAAAGTAAAAATATATATATGTGTGTTAGACTGGTGACTAGAACAGGGTTACCCACTTACTTTTGGGAATATTTTGGTCTCTTAGAAGTAACCACCTCCCAAAATTTTAAAGAATGCAAAACATGTATAAGGGTAAACACAATGAAGGGATGGAATATGACTATAAAGATTAAAGAAAAACAAGTATTTTTTTCCCCAACAAATGAGTTGATAAGGTACGTTGGTAGGGAGAATTAAAAAAAAAAAAAAGTGGAGAGAACTTCCTTGGGCTGGAGACTAGATCAAGCCCGGTACTAGATTTGGGGTGTATTTTGACCTATTAGAAGAAGTTTTACCCCAAATTTTTAAGAAGAAAAAGAAAAAACCCCTATGTGTATACAAAGAATAAAGTTAGATACAGTGAAGGATAAAATGTGACTCTGATAATAAAGGTTCAAAAAAGATTTTTTTTAAGAAAGTTATTAAGATAAACTAGTTAATAAATGTTAAAAGAGGATAGGGTAAAAGTTTTAAAAAATTAGCAGAAGATAAAAAAAAATTTTTTTTTAATTAATTAACTTTGCTAAACTAAAGATTCATGAGGAGAAAGCCAAGAATTCCATGCTTTGTTTTCTCCTCTGGAATTCCGCTGTTCTCCTTGTTAAGTGAACTAGGTCTTGGCTGGATTTCTTGTTGATCTTCTGGGGGAGGGGCCTGTTGTAGTGATTCTCAAGTGTCTTTGCCCCAGGTGGAATTGCACTGCCCTTACCAGGGACCGGGCTAGGTAATCCTCTGTTTCGCTTTCTGGGGTTTTTGTTCCCTGAAGGCTTTCCGTAGAGTTCCGGAGGATGGGAATGAGAATGGCGGCCTCCCAATCTCCGGCTTGGAGGAGCCGAGAGCTCGGGGCCCCAGTCTTCAGTGGGCCTTCATAGAAAAGCGTTTAATCACTCCCATCTCCCCAGCCTCCGGCCGTGCTTGGAAAAAATCATGCGTAATCAGTCCCGTCTCACTGACTTCTGGCTGCGCTCCGAGCTCACCCAGCCCGTGACCAAGTGTCTCTGTCTCTGGCACAGTGTCCCACCTGGAGTCTCTGAACCCCGCAGATCTCTGGGCTCTCCCAGGTCGGAGTCTCCCCGGATCTTGGGGGACCCCACGCACAGAGCACCAGCCCGTGTTACAGATTACGGTTCACTCCTTGGCTTTGTCTCTGCAGCCAGCTTCCCCGCTCTAATACTTGTGAGCTCTGCAACACTCAGACACCCCTGATCCTTCTGTGACCCTGCGGGACCTGAGTCCACGCTGTCCCCGTGAGGTTTTCACCCCAGTTTAGCCTCTGGCGTGATGTCCCTCCATGGAGCAGACTTTTAAAAGTCCTGATTTTGTGCTCCGTTGTTCGGCCTCTTGCCGGGAGCCGGCCCCTCCCCCCGGGGTCTATCTTCCTGTCGCCTTGGATTCACTTCTCCGCTGGTCCTACCTTTTAGAAAGTGGTCGATTTTCCGTTTCTAGAATTGTTGCTCTTCTTCTCTTTGATCTCCTATTGGATTCATAGGTGTTCAGAATGGTTTGATAGGCTATCTAGCTGATCTCCTACTACCTGATGTCTCAGCCTGCTACTTCTCCGCCATCTTCCCCCTCCCCCTCTCATCTCTGTTATGTCTTATCTTTTTGATAATTGCCACTCTAACACATGTGAGGTGATATCTCATTGTGGTCTTGATGTGCATTTCCCTGATGATTAGTGATGTTGAGCATCTTTTTAGGTACCTGTTGGCTTCCTGTATGTCTTCTTTGGAAAAATGTCTATTCAGATCCTCCGCTCACTTTTTAATCAGTTTGTTTGACTATAGTTAGTAATACTGTATTGCATATCTGAAAGTACTAAGAAAATAAATCTTAATGTTCTCAACCCAAAAAAACAACTGTAACTATATAGAGATTAAAGTTAACTGGACTCTTGGTAGTGATCACTGCACAACATATAAATATCAGATCATTATGTTGTATATCTGCAACTAACATAACGTTATAAGACAATTATGTCTCAGTAAAAAATTTTTTTTCAATTAGAAAAATCAAGTCATGCAAGCATATTTTTTGGCCATCACTGAATTAAATTAGAAGTCAACAGTAGAGAACTAACTAGAAATTGCCCAAATATTTGGAAAAAAATACATTTCTAAATAACTCATGGGCCAAAGAAAATATCAAAAAATAAAAAATAAAAATTGTTTCTACCTGATTTTTAAATTAAAATAAAAATATAATTATCAAAATTTATAACTTTCAACACTCTAGCTACAGTGTAGGATTCAGAGGACAGAAAGCTTCTGCTGTATTATATTTTGATGCATTCCCCAATGTCATTAGTGTCTAATGCACAGCAAGAAATGAATAAATATTTTTTGAATAAATTTTTAAAAAACCCACTAAGCACAAAGAGTATAGAAGAGTAAGGCTCTCAAATCAATGACTTCAGCTTCCATCTTAAGGAATTATAAAAAGAAAGAGAAATAAGCAGAAAAGAGGAAATAATAAAGATTAGAATTAAAATTAGTGAGCCAGAAAATATAAAAACAATAGAAAATATCAACAAAACTAAGAGCTAATTCTTTAAGCAGTTCAGTAAGATTTATAAACTTCTACCCTGGGTTATCAGAATCAAATATGAGGGGGAAAATTACCCAAAATAAAATGAGAAAATTGATATCACTATTGTTTTTAAATAGTGATTATTTAATAGATTTTAAATAGTGATTATTTAATAGATATTAAAAAGGGAAAAAGTAAAGATAATAACTTTGTGCCAATAATTTTAACAATGTACACGAAATGGAAAGCAATCCTTGAAAAATGTAAACTGCCAAACCTCACTCAAGAAAAATTGGATAACCCAAATAGCCCATATCTATCAAATAAATTGAATTTTTAGTGAATAACCTTCCACAATGAGAACTCTAGGCCTAGATGACTTCACTTATTAATTCTACAAAACATTTAGGGAAGAAATAATACCAATTCTACCAAAACTCTTTAAGAAAACTGAAGACAGGAGACTACTTCTCAACTCTTCTATGAGGCCCTGCCCTCATTATCCTGCTAACAAGGGCCAGCAAACACATTATAAAAATGAAAACTATAAAAAAACCATTCTTCATGAACATAGATACAAGAATACTAAGATACAAGAATACTAAGTTTCTGTAACTTAGTAAACTTAGTAAAAACTTAGTAAAACAAATCTAACCATACATAAAAATGATAATGCAGAATGACCAACTGGGGTTTATTTTGGGAATTCGGTGTTTAGCATTTGAAAAATCAATGTAATCTGCCATATTAATAAACTGAAAAATTATTTTGGTAAATACAGAACATCTAACCTATTCATGACAAAATCTTACAGCAAATTAGTAATAGAAGACAACTTCCTAACCTTGATAAAGAATATTTATAGAAAACTACAACCACCATAGGTAACTGTGAGAGACTAAATATTTTCTCCCTAAAATCAGTAGCAAGACAAAGATGTCCCATTTCACCACTTCTACTAAACATTCTACTAGAAGTTCTGGATAGTTCAATCAGACAAGATAAAGAAATACAAGGCAACCAGAATGAAAGAAATAAATAAAACTGTATTTGCTGACAACATGATCACCTATGTAAAAAACCCTATGAAATCTACAAAGAAGATTCTAGAACGAAGTGAGTTTAGCCAGGTTACAGAATTCAATATTAATATTAAAAAAACCTGTGTTTCTATTTATAAGCAATAAGCAATTAAAAACTGAAAATGTTTTAAAGAGCATTTAAAATAGCATCAAATTATGAAATACTTTAGGGATGAAACTGAGAAAAAAAATTGCAAGACCTAAACCTTGAAAATTTTAAGACATTTCTGCAAGACTATATAAATCAATGGAGAGATATATCTTATTCAAGTGTCAAAACACTTAATATTGTTAAGATGTCAGTTTTCCCCCACAGCGATCTTTAGATTCATTACAATCCTAATTAATACTAATATCCTAGCAGGAGATTTTGTAGAAATTTACAAGTAGCTTCTAAAATTACTACAGAAATGAAAGGACCTAGAATATTCAGAACAACTTTGAAAAAGAAAAGTCGGAGAACTAGTATTTCCTGATCTCAACATTTCCTGTAAAGCTCCATTAATCAAGACTGTATAGAACTGTTAAGACAAATAGGTGAGTGAAACAAATAAAGAGTCCACAAATAGATCCCCATATGTGTGATCAATTGATTTTTGACAAAAATGCAAAGGCAATTCAGTGGAAAAGGACAGTTTTTTAACAAATGGTGTTGGAAAATATGGCCATCCATCTTCAACATGGACACCTCAAGAACAAAAAAAAATATGATGACTGGTGGCTATGTGTATGAAAGGATCTTCAACTAAACCACAAATGAAATATCAAACTAATTAAATATGCAAACTAAACCACAATGAAATATCACTACCCACTATGAGAACTGCTAGAATGATTGCTTTTGGTGATTATTTGGATGATGACTTGGATGGTATTGGTGATAACGTGAACAAAATGGAAGACACTGACGTCTCACACACACCCATAGGAATGTTAGAACAATCACTCTAAAAAGTAGTTTGTCAATTTCTTAGAACGCTAAACATACAATATGCCCCATTCTACTCAGAGTATTTTCCTGAAATACATAAAAGTGTGTGTCTTTATAAAGGCTTGTAAATAAAATGTCTACAGCAGATCCACACGTACATTGATCACAAGTGGCCATCAACAGGGTAATAAATAAATCATGGTGTAACCATGGTGTAACCTCATTACTCAATACTACTGAGTAATGAGAAAGGAATGGTCTATTAATACAAATGACAATATGGATGCTTCTCAAATAATTATGTTGAAAAAAAGAAGCCAGATATAAAGAGTATATATAATTCCATTTATAAAAAGTTATAGAAAAATTCCAACTAATTTATAATGACAGAAAGTAGACCACTGGTTCCTTGGAACTGGGAGCTAGAGCAACATGGGGAGAGGCAGTAAAGAGAGATTTTTAAAAAGAAAACAAAGAATTATATTATTCTTATAATCTGAGAAAGGAATTTCTTAAACGGAAAAAAAAAATCAAGAAATGAGATCTGAAAGCTACTATCATTACAAGCGTGCTCTCACTTGAAAAGTCATGAATGTTTAATAGTTTTAAATCCAGCTGTTTGTATTCATGATGAATAGATGAGAAAATGGTGGCTTCATTCACCTTGTCTTAACTTCAGGGAACAATTCTGTTAAACTACCTTCTTGTTCCCAAATTATGGGAAGTGGCAGGGAGTTTCTGCGAATCTGAAATTTACTGACTTCACAGTTCAACATAAATAAGAATGCAGAAACGTATCTAACAACTAGCAAGAAATACAGGTAAGGAGGACATACTTTATCATACCTTTTTCAATTAGCTGTTACAAAACTCTGTCAATCAAACTTCTAATTCCAGGGAGAGCAGTTATGAATTCAAAGAATTCTTGGTAAGTGTTTACTATGCAGATGTTAGGTCAGTTACATCAGAAGAGCTGATTCCATTGAGCAATTAACCTACTTAGTACAGTTGGGTGTAGAATGTTGAGCAGAATTCACACAGAAACACGCACAAACAGCCAACTCTAGTAGCCTTTAAAAGCGAAGCTAATAAATGGTTTGCCAGACCTACATTGCCAAGTGCTCTCCACTGCACAATGCCAAAGGAGGAAATTCTCATCCATCAGCTTGCCTGCCAGCCACCAGTAACAGCCATCTGTCAAGGAAGACTCTCCCTCTTTGGAAAAAAATCAAGGAAAAGTCAGATGTGAGCAATTCTCTAAGGAGTTTACACACTAAAGACCTATGAAATTAAGCCCCAAATATTCCCAGGACCCTGTCCACAAGCTGCAATGCAAGTGGGATGGATTTATAGCTGCTGAGTCAAGAAAAGGTTTATACAAATTACAATGGCAAACTGGACAAGACCCAGCTGGGCACAAAAGTCTGTTTAAAAAAAAAAAAAACCCCAAATCAAAAAACATCAAGCTACAGATGGAGTACTCCATGTAGAAACCCTAGGACCTGGTCAGTTTTCAGCCATCTGACTTCAGCTTCCTGGCTTTACAAGGACTCATTTTATTCAATCAGTTCTTCAGCACTGGGGAAAGCATGTTTCTCTGAATAGGTGATCTCATCTTGCACAAAATCAAGACCCCTCCATGGCCACAGGGACAGATAAAGCTTTATTGCCAATGCTGTAATTAAAGGTGCAGGCACAGGCTGACACTGATTCCTGATACAAGAGTTTGCAGCCAGTTCGACTTTCTCCAGTCTGGAATTTTTGTCTTTCAACTTTTGGACTTTCGACCACAATAAGGAATATATTTTATATCATTATCTGGTACACAATATATAGAGAGGTGATTTCTAACTATGTAATAATCAGTGTGTTATAGGCATCGATCTACCAGAGTAGGGCATTAACTAAAGAGACCAAAACATCAGCCATATACAACCTATTATCATCATATAAATGTCGACAGGTAAATTGTCATGAAATGGAAGTTTGTGCAATACTTACTCTATGAGCAATGCGTTTATAGGTTATTTGTGTTTTGTTTCCACTCTATTCTTGTTCAAACACTGATCATGACCTTCTAAATTGCTGTCAGAATCAACTGATCAGTCATGGCTCGCAATTCAAAAAATTCTGCTCTTGGCAATGGGTTTCGAGTTTTTTTTTTTTTATTGTAGTAAAATACATGTGAAACTTACTGTTTTAATGTGTACAGTTCAGCGGCATGAAATGTGCAACCAGCAACATATACCTCTGGAACTTCATCTTCCCAAACTAAAACTCTATACCCATTAAATACCAAGTTCCTTCCCCTCTCTCCCCCTACCCCTGGCAAACACCAGTCTACTTGTGTCTCTTTGAATTTGACCACTTTAGGTACATGTGGCCCATTTTTAAGGCATAGGGGTTCTATGAAGTAGGAAACTGGAATATATGTGCAGTGAAGAAAAGGTGAAACTGGACAAGGAGTGAACATGTAATAGAACCACCATCAAAATGCAAAGTTCTATCATACATACTGTATAGTTAAATGTCTTACAAAAAGATACTAAAGGTCAGTGACACAGAGATCTACTAGGATACATGAGATATTTAAAATGTTCCAGAGAAGCTAAGATAATGGACTCTATGATCTTTGAGGAGAAATGCCCAGCACCAACAGTGTTTATTCTCCATTTTTCCTTGCATGGCCAAATGCCAAGAGTTTGAACCCAACAAGCAGCAGCATATCCTAGGACAGCTTTCAGCCAAGAAACAAGCAGACAGAAAACACAGCTCCCTTCATTTCAGCTCCACTGGGTCTCGATACAACTGGCACCAAATTTGCACATTTGCTTTATTACCAAATGTGTAAGATCCACTTTTCACTTTTAAACTCATGTGACAGATAATAATATTTTGTGGATAGAGAACAGCATCATAGAGTCCATCTGTGATTCTAACAGCATGTGTTTGCTCCCCTTTTCTCTTCTTATAACAAATTAATATTTTGTTTCTAGTTCACTGTTTAGCAGTGTGTTATTATTTTTACTTTGGGGAAGAAGTCACATAATGGGTGTTATCAAGCATTTAGACTCTGTCGTCTTTGTCATTAAAGGCATTGGTCCTATCTTTAGATCATGTTTTGATATGTGTGATGAGAGGGGCTTGTATGAGAACTGAGTTGGAAAGGACAGAGCCCTCCACGGGCCCAGAACCAAGGTTCTCTTGGGGTAGGACCCCTGTCTGAGTGTCATCAGACCTCTGTGAGGCCAAGAGTCAAAAAAATGTTTTCTATCTCTAATTTAGTAGTGAAAAGTTAAAAATCCAGAGGATAAAGTGATTCACCCAAGTGTTGGAATCTGAACAAATGCAGAGATTTGGGCTTCTAATACAGTTCTCTTTCCCTCTGGAAAAGAATCATTCTATTCCTTCTAGATTAAGATTACATAAAACCAACGGCTTTATCTAAACATACTGAATTAGTGGTAACAGCCAATGCTGGGGCAGAAATTCATCAAGCATTTGGAGGGGGGAGCAAATACTCAGGAATGTGGTTGGCCTGAGAAATGAGATGAGAAGACATTTGCTACAAAGTTGCAATCTATTACATTTTAGGAGTACAGAAGGCATGAGCAATGATAAGGGTGCAGAAGGCAGACTTTCAGAAAGGGAGGAGAAGGAACAGCAAAAGAGAAGAAATGTTTAGAGATATAGAAGAAAAGGATAATGCCAGGTAGAGAAAAATAGAAGACAGATTCAAGAATTAGGCTATGGGGACAGTGTGTCAAATGCTTCATAATGGCCAAGGAGATGCTTATGGAGAGAGTCCTCTGCTGATCCCCCAAGAGATCCCACAAGTTATAGGATCAGAACTAGATTCCACATGTAGCAAAAAGATAAAAGTTAATGAGATGCCATTTATCGTCCTCTTACTGTAAGGTAACAAGGGTCACTGTAGTACATGTCTATTAAGGAAAATGCCTCACAAGAGTCCAGGGGGCTGCATATTTTCAGTGACAGAGACCTCTGTGTGTGTGTGTTATTCTATCCTTAAGCAATTATAATGACCCTTAAAACTTGAATCCCTTAACAGCAGTTTTTGAACTTTAAAAAAATATATAATAATATATATACATATATATATTCCATTCTTTAAGGATGGATAGCATATGAAATCTAAGAACAAAAACAAATGAATAAACAACAACAACAAAAAACCCAAAAAGCTGAATCAGAGATGTAAACACAGAGAACAAACTGATGGTTACCAAGGGGAGGAGAACATGGGGATGGGCAAAACGGGTAAAGGAAAGGGGGAGCTACAGGCTTCCAGTTACAGAATGAGTAATTATTCAATTTTCTAATGCATAACTATCATTTGTCAACTTATTCAAATTAATATTTTTATTAATTTTTAAAATATGAAGCAAAACTTCTTCTATCTAGCTGAATGAATTCTTCTAAACTCCTTCTAGCTAGCTAAATGAGTTCTCAAGACATTTGCTATTAGAAACCACAGATACAACAAAGAGCACATACTCCAGAATAATGGAAATAAACAATAGCTGAGATTTATATATTACTCTCTAAATGCCAAGTGTAATATTATGCATCCTACATATATTAACTCTTTCGATACTTATAATAAGCCTACAAGAAAAGTATCATTATTAAACATTATTATTCACTCAGTAAACTTGAGGAAGAGAGATAGTACCAAATTCAGTGCATTTGTTCAAAGTTTCCTATTCAAATACTCAACATCTTCAAAGGACAATGTGAAGACTTCTTAGACCTGGAGTACCAGTCCAAAGTTTTCCATCCAAGTCAAGACTAGAATATAATAACCTTGCATAATTTAAGAATGTATAACTCATATTTCTCTTTCATGAGCCTTCAATAATTTAACAAGCATCAGACACAAATGCTCCATTCACTATTAATGTTGCTAACAAGATATTATGTCCATCTTCAAAAACATTTGTCACTAATTCCAAACGTTTATAAGCATATCTGTCAAGAATTTGCTTTATAAACAAAGCCATATGGTTTATGCTGCCCTCTTCTCACCACATCAGATTCAGAGAGACTTGAATTAGCTCAGCTCTCATTGGTCTTCTCTGAGAAAGACAATAGTACTTCAACTACTTCCTACATTTTTAAATTATTGAAGTAGAGTTGACATACAATGCTATATTAGTTTCAGGTGTGCAATAGTGATTGGACAATTCTATACATTCTGCAATGCTCACCACAACAAGTATAGTTACCGTCTTTCGCATTACAAAGTTATTACAGTATAATTAACTATATTTCCTAGGCTATGATTTTGTCTCCTTTTTCATTATTTTGTAACTGGAAGTTTGTGCCTCTAAATCCCCTTCACCTGTTTTACACATCCCCCTAATCCTACCCTCAGGAACCACCAGTTTGTTCTCTGTATTTATGGGTCTTTTTCTGTTTTTTTTTTTTTTTATTTCTCCATTTGTTTTGTTTATCTAGATTCTACATAAAAGTGAAGTCATATGGTATCTGTTCTTCTCTTTCTGACTTATTTCACTTAGCCTAATATCCTCTAGGTTCACCATGTTGTCCTGAATGGCAAGACTTCTTTTTTATGGCCAATATTCGTGTGTGTGTGTGTGTGTGTGTGTATCTCACATCTTCCCTATCCATTTGTCTATTGATGGACACTTAGGTTGCTTCTCTATCTTCACTATTGTAAATAATGCTGCAGTAAACACAGGGGGACATTAATCTTTTTGAATTCGTTTTTGTTTGTTTGTTTCTTTGGGTGAATACCCAGTGCTGGGATTATAGATAGTATGATTTTTACTTTTAATTTTTTTAGTAACCTCCATACTGTTATCCAAAATGGCTTTACCAATTTACATTCCCACCAACAGTACATGAGGATTCTATTTTCTCCACATCCTTGCCAACACTTGTTATTTCTCATCTTCTTGATACTAGCCATTCTGACTGGAGTGAGGTGATATCTTATTGTGGTTTTGATTTGCACTTCCCTGATGGCAAGTGTTGATGAGCATATATTCATGTATCTGTTGGTCATCTATATGTCTTCTTCAGAAAAATGTCTAGTCAAGTCCTTTGCCCACTTTTCTAATCAAATTATTTGTTTAATAATAACATTATTGTTATTATTGAGCATTGAGTTGTAGGAATTCTTTATGTTTTTTGATTATTAACTCCTTGTTGGATACATCACTTGCAAATCTCTTCACCCATTTGGCAAGTTGCTTTTTCATTTTATTGATCGTTTCCTTTACTGTGCAAAAGCGTTTTAGTTTGATGCAGTCCCATTAGTTTGGTTTTTGTTTCCTTTGCCTGATAAGATATAACCAGAAAAATGTTGTTAAGGCTCATGTCCTATGTTATATTTTAGGAATTTTATGGTTTGGGGGCTCACATTTAGGTCTTTAATCATATTTGAGTTTATTTTTGTATACGGTGAAAAAAGTGATCCAGTTTTATTCTTTTGCATGTAGCTTTCCAGTTTTCCAAACACTATTGAAGAGAATGCCTTCCCCATGGTATATTTTTGCCTCCTTTGTTGTGGACTAATAGCCATTATAAGCATGGATTTCTGGGCTCTCTATTCTGTTTCACTGATCTGTGTGTTTATTCTTGTGCTAATACTACCCTGTTTTGGTTACTAGAGCTTTGTATTATCACTTGAAATATGGATAGTGCTACTTCCAGCTTTGTTTCTTCAAGACTCCTTTGGCTATTCAGGGCCTTTCATAGTTCGAAACAAATTTTAAAATTTTTTATTCTAGTTCTGTGAAAAATACTGGTATTTAGATAAGGATTGCACTGAATTTGTAGATTGCTTTGGGAAGTATGAACATTTTAGCAATGTTAGTTCTTTTAATCCATGAGCATATTAGATCTTTGTATCTGTTTGTGTTTTCTTCGATTTCTTTCATCAATGACTTATAGTTTCAGACTACAGGTCTTTCACTTCCTTGGTTAAATTTACTCCTAGGTATTCTATTCATTTTTATTTAATTGTAGATAAAATCATTTTCTTAATTTCTCTTTCTGCTACTTCATTATTAGTGTACAGAAACAACAGATTTCTGTATATTAGATTTATATCCTGCAAATTTACTGAATTCACTTATTATTTCTCAAATTTTTGGTGGTGTTTTTAGAGTTTTCTATGTATATTACCATGCCATCTGCAAATAGTTCCTGGTTATAAACTTGTGCTAATGCCATCCTGGAAATGTATTAGGTCAAGTTTGGAGCGGAGAATCAAGTCAGGGACTGCATTTTATATTACAGTGATTCTGAGTGCTATTTATAGAATATATGTGGGCCAAGATTGTTTCACCAAGTTAAGTTTCCATGAAACAAGCTTCTACAATAAGTGCTTCATAGAATCATTATTCCTGGAAGTATTTTAAAAATTAATAAACTCTAATAACTTTGAACCACTTCCTAGGCCCCATTCTTCTAAGTGCTTTATATCTATTATCTCATTTAAACCTACTGTAACCTTTCACATCTATACCTATTATTATTCCTTTTCTTAAAAAAGGTTGTATCTATTTAGAGAGAGTGTGTGCACAAGCAGGGGGAGGGGCAAACGGAGAGAGAGAGAGAATCTCAAGCAGACTCAGCACTGAACGCAGAGCCCGATGTGGGGCTCAATCCCACAACCCTGAGATCATGACCTGAGCCAAAACCAAGAGTCAGACACTCAACCAAGTGAGCCACACAGGTTCCTCATTATTACCACTTTTCAAATGAGGAAATTGAGACACATAGAAATTAAGTAACTTAGCTAAGATCATACAGTTCATATTTGGAAGAACCAAGACCCAAATTAACAAAATTTCAAAATTCCAAAGGTATTTAGAAAATTACTTATACATTCTTATTTCTACAATTCTTATCTGACATGGTAAACCAGATAGTAGAACAAACTTGACTATGCACTTTCACATGTGACCAATTAAGCCTAAAAGCAAAATTAGCATACAGCATGAATGCTAAGATTATTACTTGTGCAAAATTAATACTTTTATTTTTCTCTATCCATGAAAGGGTATATATCCTGAATTTATAGGTTATAACAATTTTATTTTAAAGATGATTCAGTAACTTAATTTAAAATAGTGCCCCAAGAAGTAAAATGGATAGAATAAAGGCAAAATTCTTTCTAATATATAAGAGTTGACCACAGTATTTAGCCACTAAATAGTCATTTGTCAAAACACACCAGCAGTTGGCATTTCTAATGGTTATTACCTTATAGTAACAGAGACCTATAGTACAATACCACTGCTAGAAGAGATTCTATCCCTTACCTCATTCATGATTGTATATGGAAACATTTAATTTCATTTATTTTTTTAAGGTTTTATTTACTTATTTGACAGACAGAGATCACAAGCAGGCAGAGAGGCAGACACAGAGAGAGAGGGGTAAGCAGACTCCCTGCTGAGCAGAGAGCCCAATGCGGGGCTCAACTTAACACACTGAGCCACCCAGGTGCCCTAAAATATCTAATTTTAATTCAGAAGCTCAAATTTCAATGAATATTAAGACTGCATATTGCAAGATTTAGAATTTTTTAAAAATGCTTTACAGTGCATTTTAATTTTTGCCAATAGTTTTTTAAAGTTCATTGCTCAAGTGTTGAACATTGTTTAATATTTAATATTGTGAGAGAGATTATTATGGCAACCTCATGATGATGTTAATAATTCTGTTGTTCAGGATATGTCCATCAAGATGCCCTAGGCAAAACCTTTTTAAATTTCCAGAATGAATTCATACCTTCAGAAATAAGAAACCATATTCACTACAATGTGGAAATAGCAACTTACTTAACTTTACCTCTTAAAAGTACAGAAATAGTAATAAGCAGAACTCATTAATAGGTTTTTAATAGGACAATAATCTACTTACAGACCCTAAATCGGGGATGGGATTTTACCCTAAATTGCTGATGGTTTCACCTTGGTGGAGTTAACAAATTAATAGATTAAATTGTTTGCTATGATGTACTACAGTGCTAAAACAAGATTCCTTAAGATATAGCCCCTATAATCAAAACACATGGAGAAGAAGAAAGAAGGGGATAACAAACTATTAACATTGGTTACCTGGGTTTTAAAGGATGGAGAGGGTGAAGTAGACAGTTGGTTTCTCCCACGTTGTGTTACATTTTTTCAGGAAACATGTATGGTTTGATTTTTATTGTTCTGTTTATTATTTTTTGTATAAATATACATCAATCAGAAAATAGTGTATAATTATATATGCGTGCATTGCCTATTTCATAGGGAATAGCAACCTCATGGGAAAACCTTAAAAGATGATTAGGATTTGGTTAAGCTGAAGAGTAGAGCAATGTATGAAGACATGGATGTAGAAGAGAGAGGAAAGGACATGTCATTTAGCACCTAATTCAGATTGGATCAATACTTTAAAAACCCACTAAGTTTAACCAAAAAAGCTTGAATTTCCACAATGAAAGCAACATTGAAAGACTGTTGATCTGCAAGGAGTAACTCTAGATGGGTTCTAGGAGGGAGAGATTGGAATCAATGAATCTATGTTTTTCATGGTAGCCTCACATCCCTACGGCATGCCTGCAGCACAATAAGCAATCAGTAAATGTATACTGAATGAAGGCATAAATGAATGAACTATGATATCAAGATGGAGAGTCTTTATAGACATCTAGAAATGGTGGTTATAGGAAACTGATGAATCACAGACCCTCGAGTCTGAAAGCATGTGCACATAAGACCACACCTATAAAAAGGCAGAGAGCACAGTGTTCAGTGAGCAACTCCCACATTAGGTTTCATCTTTATCATATTGGAGCCCTGATACATACATGTTAGCTAATATTGGGCAAGTTATTTACCACTGTGAGCTTCAGTTTCCTCATATTTAGAATGCTGATAATGATAATAACCTCCTTTTCTTGAAAATGGCATTAAAATAATATTTATAAGATCAATTGGGATAATAAAAGTATTTATCAAACTGTATTACACATAGTAAGCATCAACATTAGTTACTATCCTTGGTATTTTTTCTTTTTTCAAAGAGCTATATTCATGTGAAGATTTTTCTTTCAGATGCACTTCAAGTATTGTTGATTGGGTCTCAGAGCATTTGTCATAATAAAACTAAGATTTTTATTTTTTTTATTTTTTTTAAAAGATTTTATTTATTTATTTATCAGAGAGAGAGAGAGAGAGAGCACGAGAGCAAGCACAGGCAGACAGAGTGGCAGGCAGAGGCAGAGGGAGAAGCAGGCTCCCCGCCGAGCAAGGAGCCCAATGTGGGACTCGATCCCAGGACGCCGGGATCATGACCTGAGCCGAAGGCAGCTGCTTAACCAACTGAGCCACCCAGGTGTCCCTAAGATTTTTATTTTTTAAAAAAAGTAGCACACACACTGACATGCACACATTATTCTCTAACCTATGAAACTAACAAGAATCAGGATAAGAACATTTTTTAATTTAAAAAAATTACTCTTACAAGATTTCAACTGATTGTATTCCTGGATTTTCTTCTACTTCTCCATCTTAGTTTTTTGTTTTGTTTTGTTTCCCATCTTAGTTTTTTACACTGAGGGAAACCTAACTTTTACTTATGGTTGAATGAGGAAAGCCTATTGAGGATAAGTGTGTGAACCTACTTCACCCTACTGTCAGCAGCACAAAGTACCAAGCTCTTCTAAGCCTTGACAGCCACCCTGCCACAGAAAGGAAAATTAGCACAAGGTGACTTAAGTTTGACAAGTTCCAATATTTCCAGGTGGTAATTTCCATATAATTTCCCATTCCCACAGTGTTCTCTGTACATATAATGGGCCAACCCTCCCCACATCTGCAAGGGAGTCATAGGGAATGTTAGGGTCCTCCTGTGAGCTGCATTTCTTCAATCTTCTTTGCCATCTGATCAAAGATTTCCCTTCTATAAAAAAATACATATAGAATTCCTATTCCTGTTCTTCTATCTTTTCAAGTTTTTACAAATATTGGTAAATGAACATTTAATATTTTTCCTTAAAATGAGCCCTGCCCAACATTTTAAGAACTCTGCCTCTGATTTTCAGTGTATCAAACTTAAACCTAACTTCCTAAGATAAGTTCTGCTTTAAAAGCGCCATCACCATTATTTTGAATTTCTCTTTTTTAAGACATATAACTTTAGATCATGATTCCTGTGTTTTTAAAATGTAGCTATCTCCAGTTAAGTATATTTAGGATTAAATGTAGCCTCAGATAAAACTATATGATTAGGAAGGCAGTGCTTGCAATCAAGAACAAATTAGAATTATTGTTTCACATAATATGGATTACTATTATTTTAAGGTGACTTCTAATAACATCTAAATTTTAGTAAAGTTTAAATAATATGACAGAAATAGCTAGTTATCTCCCTTGTATTCCCTTCCTCATCCCAAGTGTTGTTGCTGGAAAGTTGAAAGTTGCTGCCTGACTAGACACTACATTTCCCAACTTCCCTTGTGTCTTGGCAGGATAGGTTGTAGTTAGTGGAATCAGGGTAGAAATGAAGTTTGCTACTTCCAGTTCTGGGGCATTACAAGCTCCTGTACAATCCTCAATAATCTCTCTCTCTTCCGTCAACAGCCAGAGAAAAGTATCTGTCTAAGGTGACCTTGTAAACCAGGTACTACAAAAGGCAGTTAATTCAACCTGGTTTTCTGAAAGACGGGGTGGGAATTAAGGCCAGCCTACCACTATTCCTGCCATGGGGAGGAAAGGCAGTGGATAAACTTTTATTGTGTTAATCTATTGATATTTGGTAGTTAATTTTTTTTTTAATTTTTTTTTAAGACTTTATCTATTTATTAGAGAGAAAGAGAGAGAGAGAGCACAGGCAGACAGAGAGGCAGGCAGAGGCAGAGGGAGGAGCAGGCTCCCTGCCAAGCAAGGAGCCCGATGTGGGACTCGATCCCAGGACGCTGGGATCATGACCTGAGCCGAAGGCAGCCACCCAACCAACTGAGCCACCCAGGTGTCCCTGGTAGTTAATTTTTTATAGCAGCTAGAGTAACCCTAACTAGAGCATGTATTCAAAGGACTAAATGTAAAAGAAAGCTATATTAATGCTATAGAAGTAAAAATAAACATTTTTCTCAAAGGGAGATTTCTAAGTGGTAATGTCAACAGATTACCACACAATTACTATAAATAGCACATAATGGAAATCATTATAATTTGTCTAACATGTATTGATTGCTTAAAATGTGCCGCTATAAATATATTACCATGTTTAATTCTGAAAATCCCTACCACTGAAAAACATAAAGCACAGAGACATTAAGTGGCTTGCCAAAGATTATATTGGTATTAGTTGGTAAGAGAGGGGATTTAAAACACCCATCAAGTGGGAAATAATCATGTGGCTAGTGAATGAAGAGAATATTAAAGAAACCCAAACCAAAAGAATAAAGCAAATTTGTAAGCACATTGTTCATTCAATTAGGAAGTTTTTATGTACAGGGCATGATGGTATTCAAGGACTGTGGGAAATAAGAATATGTAAAGGACATGAACCATGACATGAGGCATATTAAAAACTAGTTGGGGACATAAACCATGTACAAAAATAACTGCAATAAAATATAGTATATAGTAAATGTCATAATAATACTGCAGAATATTATGAGAGTTCAGATGAGAAAGGTCATTTTTAGCAAAGAATCAGATCACACTGTAGAAAATAATACTTAATCTGGCCCTTTATGAATAGGTAGAATTCAGTAAGTAGAGATAGGAAAAAAAGCTTTCAAGTGGACAAGTATATGGCATGATGGAAAAGAGGAAATGAATGGGCAAAAAAGCTAGAAAGACAAGTTGGAATCAGTTCATAGTGGACCTTGAATATCAAGCTAAGATTTTACTTTATTAAGCACATAGCGGAAACTATTAATAAAGTTCTATAGTAGCTAAATAAATCTAATGATCAAGTATGAATTGAATAGAGGATTAGAATCTGAAAGAGCCTCATCCCTCATCCTTTTCTTCCTTTGTTAGTATAATGGCTATTTTGTCTTATGTTTTACCTTTCTTTTTCATAAATATGTACTGAAGACAGTTCAGAAAATTCAGATGAATAAAAACCAAAAATAGTCTCCTAATTTGTTTGCCAAATCTCCTTCCCTAATTTTCCCTTAAAAATATACAGAAAAAAATGTTTTACAAAAATAGCATCAAACAACACATACTGCTATGTAGCCTTCTTTTAAAACTTCATGATTGCATAGCATCCTATCAGTTGACTAAATCATAATGTTTTAAACACCCAATTAAATACCCAACTAATAAAAATTAGTTTTTACTCATTAACTATCATTGATAATTGTGATAAACAGCAGAGGAATTCCTCTTCTCCACAAAGATGTTCCCATCCTAATCTGCAGGACCTGTCCGTATATCAACCTTACATGGCAAAGGGGACTTTGAGGTGGGACTATTATCCTGGATTATCTAGGTTGACACGATGTAATCACAAGGGTCCTGTGAAGAGGGAGATAAGGAGTCAGCATCAGAAAAGGCAATATGATCATGGAAATATAGGAAACAAGATTGGAAGATTCTATACAGCTGGGCTTTAAAGATACAGAATGAGACAACCAGCCAAGGAATGTGGATGGCTTCCAGAAGCTAGGAAATGCAAGGAAATGGACTTTCCCCTAGATCCTCCTGAAGGAACAAAGCTCTGCCAACACCCTGACTTTAGCCCAGCAAGACCCATTTTAGACTTCTGACCTCCAGAATTATAAGAATATCAATTTGTGTTGTTGCAAGTCACTAAACGTATCGTTATATGTTAGAGCGACAATAAGAAAAATAATACATAAGACTTTGCATTAAGTAATTATTGTGGGAGATGGCAGTGTCCTGGAGTAGAGTAGTAGTGGCAGAAATAGAGAAGTAGATGAGGCCTGATTTTTTTTCTAGGCAGATCTGATAGAATAGGCATTGGATTAGATCTATGAGATTTGACTCATACAAGTAGCTAAGTAATGAAGATATAAGTTAAGTTGGGGAAATTGTAGAGGAAACAGGTTGAGCGGAGGAGGAAACGCTATTTCATTTTGCAAGTGTTAAGTTTCTGATGCCTATTAGATACTCAAGAGAGGATAAGAAGTAGGCAATTGGATATATTCATTTGGGGCTCAGTGCAGAAGTAGGGAGTGGAGATTTAAATTTTACTTAGGGGGCACCAGGGTGTTAAGTTAACACCAGTTAGTTAAGTCAGTTAGTTAAGCCTCTGACTCTTGATTTCAGCTCAGGCATTGGTCTCAGGGTTGTGAGTTCAAGCCCTGTGTTGGGCTTCATGTGGGGCATGAGGCGTACTTAAAAAATAAAAATAAATAAATAAATTTTACTTAGAATTTGGAATTCTATCACTATTTAGGTAGTATTTAAAGCTATGAGGTTAGCTAAAATTACTCCTTCAAGCACTAAATATTTATTAAGCAAGTGCTTGTCTAAGATCAGGACATACAGTAGTGAACAAAACTGTCCCTACTCTCATGAACCTTTTATTTCAGCAAAATGAGCCATGTAATAAATAAAGCACCTGAATAAATAATTATATAAAAGTAAATAAGTTGTTATAATGAAAATAAAGCATGGTGGAGATGGTGGAGGTCTCGAGACCCTATTAAATAAAGCAGTTGGAAAATGTTGTTCTCAGGAAGTGGTTAAATACATTAGCATATGGAAGAGCAGAGCATCCTTAGAAGACCAGAGACTTCTTCACTGAGAAAGCATTTAAACTGAGACTTGAATGACAGTAAGCAGACATACTTATTGTCTTCTCCCATGTGACTGAGCACTTGGAGAACATACATATCACCTTTTCTTTTTTTGTATGCAGTCTGGCACCAAAGTAGCTATTATTATGATACATATTATGTATGGCTTTGAAAAATTATGAGCAAATAATAAGTATTTACTGTCTACAAGGTCTGGGAGACCAAAAGAAAGAAAAAGACTTTGTTGCCATTTCCAATAGCTCACGATCTATGTGAAGAGACTACGTAAACACAGTGATACAAATGGCAAGACACCGGCAGCATCATGTGTACCTGCTACAGTGTGTGTTACCTGAAGACAGCCTGGTAAAGTGAATGAAAAGTGGGCTTGTATTAAGAAGACAAGATTCTCAAACCTGACCTTCCACATATGAGGACTTGGGACCTTGACAAGTAATTTAACTTCTAAGACTTAAGTTTCTAGTCTGTAAATAGCAGTAAGCTGCCCTACCTGCATGTGACAGGACCAAGTCAGTCACCAGGTGAAAATAGTAATTATTATCATAGTAAAATTAATTCCTATTAGGATAATCATTAGGATAATAGCATTAAGAACCCAAGCTGCCAAAAAAATGCCCTAGAGATGGAGACTGTATGATGAATCTATATTATATGGTTTTGATTTACTAGAGATCTTAAACATGCACAATCAATTCCTAGACACAATATTTCCCCCCCCAAAACAGAGGTTTTTTAAAAAAATTTTTCCTACTTAAAAGGTCATCTTAAAGTTAGTGCTTTAAAGAGGGCTTTTTTGTGCGGTAAGTGGCAAGTAGGTACGCCCTGGGTCTTTAACGACAGATTCCTTGGCTCTTTCCAGTTCTGATGCAGATTAGTGCAGCACAAAGCAGCCATAGAAAGGCCAGAGTGAGTGAATTTTAGCAGAAAGCAATAAGAGTGATATATAAGAATGGCGAAAATAAACATAAATCAGCTACCTCTAAATGACATATTGACACAACTCTGTGGTCTACTGAACCAACCTCTATCTTCCTCTAGGCATTTTTTCCTCCCAGTGCTCTAAACTTCATTCTCAGAAACTTTAAATCACAATGACAGCTCTGGGGAGCCTCTGCTATTCAGTTACCTTCACTTCTTGCTTCTGTCATTCTTCAGCAACACCCAAGACTGCCCAGTAGCCAAAACAGGCTCTCCCGAATGTCCAACATCAGCTACATAATTCCTCCTCCTGAGTCAGCAGCAGGATGCCTGCCATCCTCACCACAAAAGTGGAATCCACATCTTCATCTACTGGGACTTTCAGCCAACTGACTCTGGTCATTTTTTCGGAAGCACCAAACTTTCTCTATCCTTCTTATCCATCATTAAATCTTCAACTCATTCTCTTTGTTCTCTATTGTCACATCTCTCTTTTTCTTTACCAAACAGAATCTGCCTAAGCCCATTCCAAGTACATAAAAATTGTACATTTCAGTGCTCATGTTCTTTTCTTATGTTTAATAGGTAATGTGCCAACACAGTTGTTCAATTTGAATAAGTAATATAACATCCCTGGTCCTTCTCATAAGTAAAATTGGGGTGGAATGGACTAAAATTACTGGATTTCACACTTATATTAAATAGTGAGGGTTTTTTCTTTAAATGCTATTGTATACCTATGTATATATATAAAAAAAATTGGTCAAATAGAGCACCACCTGATACAGGTTGGAATGGGATTCCAGGGCCCTGTCCCCTTGGTGTATCATTCCCCTTTGTTATGGTGCCCCTGAGATACTTCCAAACCACAAGACCCCAAGGAGCCCATGGTTATCTTTGAACTAAGGGATCAATAAGTTGTTTTCTAGCTCTACTATCCAAAGATGCTATTCAATATAGCTATATAGCAAGAAAAATTGAGTAGGAAAGAAACCATAATGTTGCCAAGTGCTAACTTTTGCTTTATCAAAATGCTCCATATGCAGTATCTCATTTAACTCCAATAATGAATGGTATCATATTCACTTTAACCAATGAAAGGACAGATTAAGAGATTGTAAGTTGTTTAAATTCACATATTTTGTAAGAAGGCTGGGATGGGATTCAAACCTTTGCTTCTTCCACTATTGTACATTACCTCTAAACCCAATCACCTCTTCCTAACCTAGTCCTCATCCAATAATAATCACTAATTACATTCTCTAACATATTGTGCTGTGAAGGTGTTCGGCATATCTGACCCATGGTGGATGTTTATATTTACTTATTCTAGTAAAAAATAAAATAGCAGCAAGAAGTAGTTTTGCAGAGATCACTAAGAAACCATAGTTTTGAATGAAAGAGAGAAATGGGTAGGAGAGTATTGATACATTTATAGTTAAATGTTCTTAAACCTAACATTGCTTTTTTTCCCCAAAACTAAGGCTTTTAAATGAACTAGAAAAATTGTGATTACCTGAGCATATTACTGCAAAGAATATATTTTTAATTCATATTAACCCATCCAGTACCATGGAGTCCAGAGCCCACATTGGATTTCTAACACTTGTAAAATTTTTCCAACAAACTGTAAAAATAATCAGATTTCTTCTCATAATTCCATGCCCTTAGAACACCTCTTCTGCAAATCCAAATCCCTTTGGATAATTAAAGAAATAGCGTAGCTGTGGAAAACATACTAGGGATCTGAACTCAAAAACTTGCTTGATACTGCATTATCATTCCCTGTCTATCAGTTTATATCTTTTCTCAGATTCTATGTTATCTTTGTTCTTTTTCCTCTGGCAGATGTTCAGGGGCGAATTATGCAATTTAGAATCCAAAATTCCACTCCATCCAGATGCCTAATTTGCTAACCATTCACTTGTCAAAAACATATGTTCACTGTCTATTACGTAATGATGAAATCTCAGAACAGCTTCTGGTTTCCATTTCATGAATCGATACAGAGAATCTGACAAATGTCCCAGAAGGCATTTTTCACTGCACATTTCCATGAAACCTTTTATTAAATTTCATAAATGCAGCAACATCTGGGATAGAAAAACTTTCTCCCCAAAAGTTCTAAGATTCAAAATCATTGTACATCTTTCTTTTCAAAAATCCATGGAAAAATTCATAGAATAATGGTAAAATTTCATGGGGTCTCCAAGTTTTGTTAAAAGTTTAGTTGATCTTGAAAAGAGCCATTCTACCCTACTCTGAAAACATGGGGGAAAAGTTTGTATAAGTCTTATTGACCCTTGTTGAATTTTTAAAGAAAAGTGCATTTGTATTAGTTTCTCCTACTCCAATAATTGCTAACACCCTTCATAGTGTCAAGGACATTACTCTGTGGATCAGTAAAGACATCATGATAGGGCATCTGTGTCATTTACTTTCATATGAAAAATTTATAAAACAGTTGCACGGGGATGGATAGTAGAAATAACTGGACCCCAACAGATAATACCATATTGTGTTCTCACCTTACATCTGTTTCAAAAATCTAAATAATATGGGAAACAAGCTTTTGTTGACTAAAACATCCACATTTATTCCCTCATTGATTTTAACTAAACTCTAATAAGCACTAATATAAATAAGCACTAATATAAGCGATGTAAGAATAATAATATTCTATCTACCTACCTACCTACCTACATGGCTTTCTTGAACTCTACCTAACTTTGAGTCTTAGGAACTCCCAATACCCAGAATAATGTCAGTTAGAGTAATACAAAAAGACAAAGAGAAGTTGGAAGGAGGGAGACAAGGAAGGAGAAATATCAAGCTTTATTATACCACCTTTTCTGTCCTACTAAATAAGGTATTCACTGATTATTTGGTGACCCTATGAATAAATGAATATGAAAATACAGTGACAAGAATTCTACTTGGAAAAGGAGATGGATTTTAATCCAGGGTTTTTTCTCTAGCAAGAACAGAAACTCATTGGCCTCTCTGGATCTCATACACAACATGAAGGACTGAGACTACGTGACTTGTAATTCTAACATTAACATTCCATGAGGGAGTACATATATATGGGGATATATGCATATATGGAAACTCTTGTTCTTTGTTTAGAAATATTATGCAATCACTGGATATATCTAGATACTAAACCTTGGGAAGATGTCTGTATCTTTGCTAATTTGTTCGTGGAAGAGACAGCTTTTCTTATTGCCTGCACACATTAGGCATTCATTCAATGATTTGTTAGTTCCTTTTTTCCCTCAAGAATCACTACCTATTTGATAGAGCTTTACACACACACACACACACACACACACATACACACACACACAGATACACACATCATACATCAAACAATTAAATGAGCTCACTAAAACATCTCATTGCAATTTGAACTAATTGCTATATGTCAGATGAACATATCTCTTACCTTACTTTCTTTAACTAAAGGGTAAAATGTTGACATAGTCATATTAATGATTAAATATTACTAATATAAGTGAAAGGCTTGAAGATTCTCAAATTTTTATTAGGTGGAATCTGTTTTTATCGGTTCTTTTTAATATCCAATTTAGGATGTAGTTAGGAAATAAAAAGAAAATCAAAATACATCTGCAGTTAAATAAGAGTACCATTTCAGAACTGAAATTGGAGTTTTTACTTTGAGATAGCCTACTGAGGGTTAACTCTTAATAAAGTGGATTGCAAAAAAGAAAGGAAAGAAGAAAAAGGGAGAAGGAAGACAGGGAGGGAGGGAGTAGAGACAGGGAAAGAGAGACCCTTAGAAACAAGTGTTATTTCAGAGCTGTTCTAGGAAACTGTGTGTCATTTGGACTGTGACTCATATTAACATAAATTTGCAAGTAAGAACTCTAATAAGAACATATTTATCCTCCATCCTTAAAATTCCACCAGCACCTCTCCAAGAGAATGTTAATTATAACAATGTATAACTGACTTTATGGGATTTAAATTTGGAGAAATT
The DNA here is from genome assembly GCA_003697995.1 of Taxidea taxus jeffersonii. Classification (NCBI taxonomy): domain Eukaryota; kingdom Metazoa; phylum Chordata; class Mammalia; order Carnivora; family Mustelidae; genus Taxidea; species Taxidea taxus. The sequence continues at coordinate 167,902 of ML104130.1, forward strand.
TTTTTTAATTAACTCATTTTCTGCCACGCTCCAAAACTTGTTCTTAAAACTTAAGAAATGAAAATTCTGAATTCATATTTCTAAATTTTGAATGAGATTTTAATCTATAGGGAATTTTTCCAGCCATGATCTTCTTTGAGTTTCACAATCCACCTATAGGTAAATCAGAATTGTTAGGCCCATTTTACAGATAATCACAGTTATAAGTGATTAAATGAATTAATTTAAAAATTAGCTACAATTTTATACTTGAAATAAGGTATAAAGTCACAAATATGAGAAATTTTATAGATTTTTATGAATAACCTCCCTTTTGAGTGTATTTTGGAAATTTAATTTCTCATTCATTCTTAGGGAGTCATTTGCACTAATTTAGTTTGTGACTCTGCCATGTGTAAAAATGTGCATCTTATTCTTCACTGATGATGAGAAGAACATGAATTCAAGATATTAAGAAATGGTTCTCTCACCTCTAAATCTCATAACTTGAATACCATAGATCTGAAATAAATCATCTCTTTATTAGGCACATCTGTGTATATACCCATTTGCTATGAGGTAATGAATAGTATTAAGTTGGGAGCAATATCAAGGTGTAAGGGTAATGAAATGGTGCTTTCTTCCCTGCCCTCCAACTCTAATCTATTACAGCTTTAGTGCCACCTACATATTCTAAATCAGGATAAATATGCAACTGTAAAGAGGCAAAATGCAGTTAAAGTAAAACAGATAGAAAACTAAGAAACCAGTAGGGAGGACAAAATACTTGTTCACCATGCACCCTCCCAATGTTAAATGTCACTTCTCTAAAGGTCTTTAATTCTTCAGACACAGAAGATTTGCCTATGGATTTGCACCAGGGTTAGTTCATAATACCACACTGTGAGCATACTGTATAATAATTTTGTTTATGCTTCCTTCTTCCCCACTAGGCTATGAAATACTTAAAAGGACTGAGTCTTGATCTTTGTATTCCTAGGGCCAGCATAATGTCTAGGACATAGTATATCCTAAGCTGTATTCACATGTAATAAAGTAAATGAGCTGGTGATTCACATTGTGGAAATCACAAACACTTGCTCTAAGGAGTAGAGCCTACCCAGGATGAGAAAAAGAACCAGGAGTATAATCAAGATTCAGATCTAGGTAATTCATGGGTTTGTGATTGATAATTTTGACCATTCATTCTATATATTTCTCTATAGAATTATAGCTAATTTTTAGGAAATAACATGGTAGTTATTTTTTTTTTTGCTCTATAAATAAGCTAACAGCATATGCATAAAATATTATTTAAAATTGGTGTCAAAGAGTCTTTTAATTTTATTCTTTGTGTGCTAAAATAAGCATAGTATGTGTATAATTTTTACTTTATTATACCACTTTAAAAAATGTTTATGAAAAATGTTCCAAAATCTGTTTCTTTGGGTCAAAGCCAATCTCCATAAACTATATTTAACTGAATTAATTTCAGTGCAGGTGCTCATTAACTTTGCTATCTAAGAGCTCAGGGTCCCTAGGTAGGTCACATTTTCAGCTTCAATCCTAGATAAAACACTCAGCCTCTGAGTACTTCTGCTTGCAAGTCAGTAAAGTGAGTAGTTATATCAGAAAACCTCACAGGTTCTGTCCTGCTCACAGCATTCTATATTGATATATCATTTTCAGGAATCTTAGTATGAACTCTATAGTTCCAGTTCTTAAGCTACCAGCAAATAAAGATGTCTTCCTTTCTCTTCCAAATCTATTGGGTTCCTTCAATTTTTATATCCTTTTGGTGTAAATCCACACATAAAATTTTTTAAAATGAGGTAGGGGAGAGTTTTTAGAATAAACTTGCCACAGAACCTGAAACAGGACTTATGCAAGAACAAACAGGAGCCACATGCCAAAGCCATCATTGTGGTGAAAGACTTGAAGTTGCCCCAAAGAGAGCCAACTACTGGTGTTCCCAACCTGATAGATTCCTCTCCCTTTGAATGTGAGTGAGACCTGTGATTTGCTTATTACCGAAGAAGATGGCAGAAGTAATGGGATGTCACTTCATGACTGTATTATGTAAAAATGTCCTGTTAGCAAAGTAGCTGCACAGTCTCTCTTGCCAGCTGTGAAAGAAGCAAACTGCCCTAAAGGAGAAGCTCATGCTGCAAGGAACTGCTAGTAGTCTCTAGGAGCAGATGGTAGCCTCAGCCCTAGGCTGCAAGGAAATGAATTGCCAATAACCCCAATGAGCTAGGAAATAAGTTCTTACCCAGTTGAGCCTCTGATGAGACTGAGACCCAGCCAATGTCTGGACTGCAGCCCAGTGAGACTCTGAAGCACTGAGCCCAGTTATACCATGTCTGGACTCCTGACCCACAAAAACCATGAGATAATAAATGTGTGTTGTTTGAAGCTGCTAATTTTGTGTTAATTTTTCATGGTGCAATAGGTAACGAATATAAACTATGAAGGTAACCTTGGTCTCTTCATGCTTGCATTTTGTGTAGGGTGCTCATTAGTGCCATACACTTAGGAAGTAAAAAGCATAGTGACCCATTTTATCTCCTCTAGAAAAAACAATAGATACAGAGATTTTGTTTCTTAAAAACGCATTACATTTTATTCTCTCAGAAAACTGAAATAAAACACACCTCAGAAAATGAAAGATGAACTTATTTTCAAAGTAACAGTGAAGTCTCTGGCCATTCTTTGTGTTTAGGGTCCAAAAATACTGATAGTAACAAGTCTTACTTAAATTCATTCAGTCATTCATTTTCAAATCTTGAATGCATTTCTATTTGGTGGAAATCATAAAAGGTGCTCTGGGGAATACAGATATGAATAAAACATGGCTAGTCCCCTAAGAGAAATTACAAGTTGTTGCGCTAAGTTTTGAGACTATGTTGTCAATATAAAAAAGTTTAAATTCTTTGTAATAGCATGTATCTTAAAGGATCACAGCTTCAGAACAGCAGAAAATAAATTCATTACGGAAAAGAAAAACTGACAAAAAAGAAAAGAAAAACTGTTTATATGAACTAATCTATACCATCTTTGTGGGGGAAAAAAATTGGCTTCAGTTAAATGACAATAAGTCTTATGAATGGATGGGTAATATTTCAATAACCAGATATATGAAAGAAAATTCTGTTTCCCATAGAAAACAATGTACAAAGGTACTTACAGTAACAATGAGAGGCATGTTCAGAGAATAAATGATTTTGGCTTGAAAGGCATCATGATTTATTGGAAAATGCAAGAGCATAGCATATAGCATCAATTAAATCATGAAGGAGGGATGCCTGGGTGGTTCAGTCATTAGGTATCTGCCTTTGGCTCAGGTCTTGATCCCAAAGTGCTGGGATCAAGTCCCAAATCAGGCTCCTTGCTCAGCAAGGGGCCTGCTTCTTCCTCTGCCTGCCTTTCTCCCTGATTGAGCTCACTCTCTTATTCTCTCTGACAAACAAATAAAATATTTTAAAAATTAAATAAATAAAAGTAAAAAATCATGAAGGCTTGAACCAGGCTGGAATGGAAGAGAAGATCCCAACAGAAAAGATGGACACTGTGGACCTGGACCCTGCAAAAAACAGGACAACTGATTGCATGAGATAGATGATAGAAAGACAGAAATTGAAAATGACTTTGAAGTTTCAAACCTGCATGAAAGGGAACAGAAGCATCGTTGGAAGCCGTTGGAGAGAAAAGAGGCAGTACAAGTTTGTGTGGAGGGAGCTGGTGGATCTGGTACATGATGGACTTAAAGGGAGAAGTGAGAAGAGAGGTGAGGACAAGGAGGTCAAGGAGGTCTGGCAATGAGGAAGCCTGTTAAAGCGCAGTCTCATTTGAGTATTGAGTGTAGAGTGAGTAAAGACACAAGTTCAGAGAGAATGTGGACGCTTACTGGCCACATATAAGACACTTTTAAGGCAGCAAAGGATCTTGGATCTTGAACAAGGATCTTGAATAAGAACATAGAAAAAAATAAAAGAAGGTTGGAGTTATTTGAATGCTTTTCAGGGTATGTCTTCCTACAAGTCAAAAGGAGAGTTCTGGTCTGAATATTTCCCCAAAAAATGAGAAGCATTATATCTGAAAGAACCCACTGAAATATACACAGCAAAAATCTTAAATATAATTTGGTTATTGTTGACACACATGCCCTTTGGTACAAAGCAGCTCTCTTGTCTGTTAGGGAAAACTAGAAGAAAAGAACTTCTGTCCTAATTTTGAATGTAGTATAAGACAGACACATCTATAAAATGGAATATATGCATAGCCGTGATGAGTGTAAAAGAATTGGTGAAAGTTCAGAGAAATATGGAGTTTTTTTATCTCTATCTTCTTTGGGCAATTTTCTGACATGCTTTCCATTTCCTAATACAGCACCCAGAATTGAAGCAATGACAGCTAGATGTAAGATTATAACACCTATGTTTTCAGTTATGAAAAGCAAGTTATTTCTTGATGATGAGTGTTAGGTCCAGACAAGCAGATAACACCATGCTTACTAGTCCTATAATTTGCATTTTGTTTTAGAAAATTTTGTTTTCTACATTTTCTCTTTTTAGAGTATGTGTGGCACACAACCTAACAGTAACTGAGTGCTAAACTTTTTTCACATATTCCATAGCGTTTGGCACAATTCTATATAGAAAAGGTACTTATAACTACTTATTAGTTTACATATATAAGTTTATATAGAGTTTGTATATATATTAGTTTGTATATAAACATGTATAGTTTTATATATAGCTTATATATCAGTTTATATGTATATTAGCTTGGTTTAGACATTTTAGTGTATATATAGTTATAAGGTTGCTTACAACCACTTATTAATTTATGTACAATATATAATGTGTGTATATATACAAATGTGCATATATTTATAAATTTGAAATTGGGTGTTCAGTGACGAAATGGATGTCAAATAATAGGCAAAGTAATTGTTCATTAAATACTTAGAAGAAACATACAATCTTAAAAATAGTGAATGACGAGTCTCCCCTTTAAGCCTTGGGAGTCCGTGCAGCCCAGGACGAACACACTGCCTGCCCACCTAGGGCACTTTGGGGGTGGGAAGCACGGGTCCCCAACTCACCAGGAACACCAGGAATGGTGAGATGAAGGAAGGGTGAAGGTGGAGTTGGGATCGACGGTATCCAGGCCTCCAAGTGCCGTGGACACCTCTGTGAGCCAACGCACTCGCAAGGAAAGAGAACCATGCCCGCCTCTCCCAGCTGTGGCCAATGGGGCTAGGGGAAAGCCTGGAATGGCCCTGGGGCAGGGATTCCTCTGCTGGATTGGTCAGACTACCTCAGAACACAGATTTTCTTTATCACCCCGAGGAGGAAGAAGGGGTTCCTCCCTGGATTTGCCACTTGTGAGGTCCCTGCTCGAAGAGGAGTGTCCCAACTGTGCCTCAGATCATGGTTTAATGTGGCTCCTCCCCAGAGGTCACCGGTCCTTCCCCGCAAGAGGGATTTGCATGAGAAACTTCACTGTCCACACACCAGAACTAGTCAGGCCTGGCCTGCCTTTCACTGCGTGGGGAGCCAGAGGTCTCTCCCCCATGGTGAAAAAAGCAGAGGCCATGAAGAGTTTAACTATTCTCACTTTTACATGATTAACAAATATATATTAAGAAGCTTCTAATAAAAAAAAAAATAGTGAATGACAAAAAGTTTTGAAATTTATAAAAAAATTAGGGAACAGTCCTCAGCTTAGAATCTATGCTATGTATAAAACAAAGTATTAACAACCATCATAAAGAAAATAATTTGTGAATATTTGAGTTGCTGTGAGTCAGACAACACATGTGGCCCTTTTGAAACAGAACATAGAATTTTCCAGTGGCCAGGGAATCTCACCCTTTATGAAAAATGTTACTCTCAGCTTTGACTCACAGCAAGATGCATTATGCGTGGGCTAGCCAGTGCTCCCCTCATTCATTCATAATTTCATTCATTCATTTCCTCTCTTGTGTGTTTGCACATTCTCTCTCTCTCAGATCTATTATTAACATTTCATATTTTGCTAGATTGTCTTGGATTTTAGATGTATACTTAAGGGAATAATAGAAGATCAATAAAGGAATACAACTTTAATTTCTAGAAGCAATGTTTCCTTACAAATATTATGTAATCAAGATGGCCAACAGACACATGAGAAGATGCTCAACATCACTCATCATCAGGGTAATATAAAAGAAAACCACAATGAGATACAACCCCACACCTGTCAGAATGACTAAAATCAAAAACACAAGAAATAACGAGTGTCGGCAAGGGTGGGGAGAAAAAGGAACTCTTCTTGCACTGTTGGTGGGAATGCAAACTGGTGCAGCTACTGTGGGAAAGAGTACAGTTTCCTCAAAAAATTAAAAATACAACTACCCTACAATACAATAATTGCACTACTGGGTGTTTACCCAAAAAATACAAAAACACTAATTCAAAGGGATACATGCACCCCTATGTTTATTACAGCATTATTTATAATAGCCAAACTATGAAAGCAGCCCAAATGCCGATCAATAAGAATAGGTATAAAAAAGATGTGGTGTATAGATAGAATGGAGTATGGTTCAGCCATAAAAAAGAATGAAGTCTTGCCATTTGCAACAACACAGATGGAGCTAGAGAGTATAATGCTAAGTGAAATGAATCAGTCAGAGAAAGACAAATCCCATATGATCTCACTCATAGGTGGAACTTAAGCAACAAAACAAAAAGCAAAGGACAAAGAGAAAGAAACCAAGAAAGAGACTCTTAACTATAAAGAACTGATGGTAACCAGAGTGGAGGGGTATGTGGAGATGGTGAAATAGGTGACGGAGATTAAAGAATATACGTATCATAATGAAAAAAAATATTTTAATTTAAAAAACAATAAATGTTATGTTATCAGAAGGAACAGCACTGACAAATATGGCCCATTCAGCAGAGACTGTGGGTTGTTCTCCAATATCCATGTTCTCCTACTTTTATTGTAAGAGAACCTCTCAATCCTTAGCTGGGGATATAACCCCACAGAATAAACCAGGTCCAGCCCATTGCAGGTGGCCATAAGTTTCAGTTGTAACCAAAGGGATGCCAGGAGAAGTATTATGTGCAATTTATAAGTTGTGCCCACAAAAGAAACTGGCTTATCCACTCCTTCCCCTTTTCTGCCAGCTTAGACCACAGAGATGAAGGGATTGTACTAGAAGGCTGGAGTAACAAGGCAAAAGTATCCTCAAGCTTAATAAATTCTTGTAGCCGATCTTCAATACCATTTCAGAATTTTATGAAATAGCCTTCTCTCTTGTTTAAAGCAGCATTATTTTGGATCTTGTCATGTCATTGAATTTCTATCCTTTTCATTCTAAAAAGCTCATGTATATTACTAAGGAGATTCTCCATCATTATTTGTTCTTAGACATCATGCTCATTTTATTTTCCCTCCAAATTCACAGTTTCATTAAAAAAAAACTATTCTATTCAAATAATCTTAGAGCTGTAAGCAGCTTTACGTAACATGCAGTCTGGCATTTCCTTATGTGTATTTAATTGGGTAGGCAGTAGCCTCATGAGATAGGAATAAAAGGCATCAAAGTCAAAAAAGGTTTGGAAAACACTTAAAATTAATTCCCTTCTTTAAGATTCACAAAGCATATTAGCATATCAAAAATAAGAGCATTCCTGAAATAAAGGAACATGTTTAGCTTTTTTCCCCTAACAATGGAACATGGAAACATTTTAAACACAAAATATATTAACATTTTATAACTGTTATTCTGCTTATATCCTTTGGGGAATTTTTTTAAAAATATTTTTGTTAAAATATATTATTTACCCCAGGCATATAGGTCTATGAATCATCAGGTTTACACATTTCACAACACTCACCATAACACACACCCTCCCCAATGCCAATAACCCAACCATCCAATCCCTACTCCCCATCCCCCAGCAACCCTCAGTTTGTTTTGTGAGATTAAGAGTCTCTTATGGTTTGTCTCCCTCCCAATCTCTTTGGGGAATTTTTAATCACTAGATAATGCATAAGTTCCTACATGTCAACAAATAATTCTTCCAGTCTTGCTAAGATATATTCTAATAATGGAAAACTCGCTACTTCACAGACTGGTCCATTTCTCCCACTTTTCACTTCTTAAAGTGAAGACATGAATTATGATAAATATTAATTGGTCCTGTTAAATGTGTCCATATCTACCTTCTTTTGGCCACAATGTAGTAAGGTTGATTTGCTAGTTTAGTGATGGCATCTAAAAGTTCAATGAAGGCACTTGAAGCAACTAGCACCTAATCCCTCTAATATTTCCATCTCCCTGCAGCAGTGTTTAATCAATTCTCTTCAGGCTCATGAGCACCCTACAAGCCAGATAGAAAGGAGTAAATTGAGGAAATTTTGCTTTCACCCAATCATCTAATAACATAGCAAATATCACTGAAGAAAAGTCATTATTTTCTGACAACCAACATGACCAGTTTCATTACTTGCCATTTGACTAGAAATTCAAGAATTGCAAAATGAAAGAATTATATAACCGAAATGGGTTTAGTCTTCCACATCCGTTCTCCTAATCAATAATTGTTGCCTCAGCACACAATCATAAATTCGTATGTGATGGGCCATATTAATATTTCCTTAGTCATGTCAATAAAGTATAGTCTATTAGAAATTTTAAAACAACATAGATCTACTAAAGTGATAGGATTTACAGTGTAACTAACTTTATTTATGTAAGTCTACATAGTAATATGTGTAGCAGGAGTAACTAACTATAAAATTTAAAAATGCTTTACCAAAATAACCAATTTTGAAAAACAAGTATCTAAATTATTTGTTGTGACCAACAACAAATAATGGCTATTTTGTGTGTGACCAAGTTGCTTTCAGTCAGATCACATGCTACCGTTTCATGAATTAACCAAATAAACAGTTCTTAAAAAAAAATTTTTTTTTAACTGCATTCACTGTTTAAGTAATCAAATTGATTTCAATCAAATCTTGGACCTCACTAATAGTAGCTCTCAACATTAAATGTCAGAAATTTAATTAAAGAGAATTAATAGTGATTCCTCTGAGCTCTGAGTAATATGTAAACTTTTAAATAGCTGTCTAATGACTCCACATGGACAATGTGATTCTGAATATGAATATATTCTTGAATAAATTAATATTGTTCTTGTTTCTTTTCCCAATTAAACTTATTCAAATGTCTTATCACATCAGTAAGATATTTGTGGATATTAATTAATTCTATGTAAAAGAAAAAATGGTCTCATGATACATTTGGTTCCAGAGCTGTTTGTTTGATACCTAATGTTTTTACAAGGAGATGGGAATTTAATAGGGATGGACTAAAGTTTAGCATCATCCTTACCCATATTTGTATTATACCCAAATCTGCCATTAGGTTTGGCTTAAGACATGACCTTGCAAATGCCAAGGAGTCAAAAGTCTACTTCAATGCCATTTCTGGCCTCATTGAACTTGTATGTGATCAATGATCATGTAATGGGTAGATTACCATTTCTTTTTATTCTTTATTAATGCATTTTATTTTTTTAATGTATAAACTCCTTTATTTTTAATTTTTAATTTTAATTTTTAAAAATTAATTTTATTTTTTATAAACATATCATGTATTATTAGCCCCAGAGGTATAGGTCTGTGAATTGCCAGGTTTACACACTCCACAGCACTCACCATAGCACATACCCTCCCCAATGTCCATAACCCCACTACCCTCTCCCTACACCCCTCCCCCCAGCCCCCCTTAGTTTGTTTTGTGACATTAAGAGTCTCTTTTTTGGTTTGTCTCCCTCCCGATCCCATCTTGTTTCATTTATTTTTTTCCTACCCCCCAAGCCCCCCATGTTGCATCTCCACATCCTCATATCAGGGAGATCATATGATAGCTGTCTTTCTCCGATTGACTTATTTTGCTAAGCATAATACCCTCTAGTTCCATCCATGTCATCGCAAATGGCAAGATTTCATTTCTTTTAATGGCTGCACAGTATTCCATTGTATTAGATTACCATTTCTAATCACAATATTAGTATAAATTAGAGACAAATCATTTCAATCCACTGTTACTATGTGAATATGAAACTTGGAGGAAATCTCCTTTTGTGTTTCTTATTTAAAATAATTTCAGTCACTAATGCAAATGTATTTTTCCAAGAGTAAAATGCTGTAACAATTTATATTGAATAATGAAAGCTGCTAATTTTATGTTGAAAATGATTTTAAAAATCCAAAGAGTTAAACAAACAGGTAAATATATATGATTAATAAATATCAAGGAAAAACATATTAGCTAGATAATATGTTTAGAAAGAACATATCCTCTCGGTCCATAAGTTTTTATGAAATGTAGATAATCATCATCATCATCATCTAAGTAACTTATTACTAGAATAGTATGGATGATATCACCATTCTAATCTCTCTAGAATTATTTAGCATATAAACATTGATACCATTAAAAAAAACTGTACTTCAAGTCATCTTCCATCCAAACATAAATAACACAAAGTACAAAAAAGAAGAAAGTCTGAGAGGAAAATGTAGTACTCTAATATACCTTGTTCCTCCACTCTACTTCAGTTCATATTCTAACAAAAATAGAGTTCAAAAACTTTCACAAGCACAATTTTGAAAAAAATTCAAAACAAAACAAAACACAACCCAACCATGTATTTATTGCAACTGATTGCTATGAATAAGATACTTGTTTATCTGTTAAAAAAAAAGTTTAGCTGAACAAAAATTTGTTTTATGTCCAGTAGAAGTATACTGGATACATATTTGGCCCATAGAAGCTAAGGCCAAAGTCATATTTCACAATCACAGAATTAAATTCTGAGGTGTGTTCATAAATCTAAAGTTTTATATTGCATAAAACAGTTGACACTCACTTATTATAAAGTGAAGATCTTTCTACTGCATGTGAAGTGGACCATGCAGATTTCTGTATGGTCTCAGTATGCATCACCAGATAATGAAGTCTTTTGAGAACAAAGAAGGAGAAAAAAAAAGAACACTATCTTTGTAGACGAACTGATTTAGTTTTGAATCATTGAGTGACACTAGACAAGTAATCTGAATTATTTGAACCCTTTGGATAATAACATGTTCTTTGCAGGAGTGAAAAGATTTAAAAGGATCACATCTGTAAGGACCCTAACTCAGTGCTTGGTCTGTACAGATCTGCAACAACTGGTACTTTTCACTTTCTTCTTCCCCTGGCCTGTCCTCAATGTTTGGAATTGCTGTCAATGTCAGTTTATGAACCATATAGAACATAGAAATTTGGAAATGCAAGGAATTTTGAGAACATCTACTTTGTTGTTTTCAATTGTTTAGCAGCAAAATATAATCCCAAGTGGGACCCCAGTATAAAACTGATCAACTCAGAGCTGCTCTGGTTGAAGCAGAGATGGAAGACCCTGAATCCACCTTTACCCTAACCAGAGCAAATTCTGGATCACACCACACCTACAGAATCCAGGCTATTGCAATGGAATGGGAAATTAGAAAGCAAGAGGGCTTCTGAGTAGTGTTTTCTGGCAACTGGTTTTCTCCAAAATTGTGTGCCCTTGCTCACGTCACTTGATCTCTTTGGTTCAACTCTTTGGGTTTTTATTATTATTTGAAAATAAGAAGTTTGAAATATTCCATGTAAGTCTAATCCAGTCCATCTCTTCTCTTTCTTTTACCACCAAACTTAGAGAAATCTATATAAATAGTTTTATCAAAAGTTGTCAGTTGTGGCAAATTGCATTTTCAAAGATGGTAGTCATGAAATCTCCCTCCCCACATGCCCTTTTGCACTGTGGTCTTGCCACTTGCCAATCAAGAGATGGAATCACCTACCCCTACCTCCCACTTTTGAGTCGAATTATCCTCCCTCATCTGCACTGGTCATAGTTAATTGCTTGTACCCAATACCATGCAATAACACAATGACACTGTGTGAATTCCCAAACTGGATCAGAAAGGCTATGCAATTTATATCTGCTTCTCTTGGAAAGCTCACCTGCCAGATGTTCCCACTCTGGACACTTCCTCTCAGAGACAACCCCGGCACCAACCTGGATTAACCTGTAGTTGCCCTGGTCAATAGTCCCAGCCAAGTCCCATTTCCAAGCTATGCCTAACCAGGCACCAGATATGTGAACAAAGCCTCCAGATGATTCCAGCCCCAGTCCTTAAGTCACTTGAAGTCAATCGAGTGTTCCCAACCAAAAACCCTAATAAGCTATCCCCATCGTGCCATGTCCAAATTCCTAATCCAAAGAAATCACGAGCATATTGAAATTATCTTTCTGACAATAAGTGAGATGGCTGATTATGCAGCAACAGATAAACAGAACATAAATAGCTTTATTATTTATTTAACCTAGTGTCTTCTACACATTTTTCATCCCCTTAAATCTCGCAAGCACCCAATCTTTAAACCTCCATCTTACCTTTACATTTCTGACATATTGCATTCTTTTTTTTTCTCCAGTCAATGAAGGGGATATTTTCTTGAGGCCCCAGACCCTTGGGGCTTGGGCAGGAGGCCACCCTGCAGACAAAGGAAGAGGCGGTGGAGGAGCCTTATTTAACCTTCATTTTGGGGCACAGGTTGTTGGTGTGGCCGCAATTCTTCTTGGGGCAGTTGACAGTGTTGGGGTGCAGGCAAGCACAACCTTGCAGGAGATCATCTTGTCACAGTTTTATTTCTGGGCCAGCACTTGGAGAGAAGGCTTGATGATGCCACCCCAGAGCCAAGACACCAATTGCAGGGTGGACTCTTTCTGGATATTGTGGTCTGACAGAGTGCAGCCATCTTCCAGCTGTTTGCCCGCAAAAATCAGAGACTGCAGGTCAGGTGGGATGCCTTCCTTGTCTTGGATTTTGACTTTGACATTCTCAGTGGTGTCACTGGTCTCGACCTCAAGGGTGATGGTCTTGCCCATCAAGATCTTCACAAAAATTTGCATCTCTGTGTCTGTTCACGTGAATTCACAAGGATGCCACCACCAAACCCCTCTGCCACCTCTTTGAAGAGAAAGTGAAATACTGCATTCTGATTCTCTCCCAATCTCATTTTTTTTGTGGTTCATTTCCTCTAATAAACTCTTGAAAGAAGGTACTTAGAGGTCATTTCTTTAGTACTCTTCCCTACTATTTCCTCTTGATTAGCTCACCCACTACTAGAGTTTAAATTATCACTTCATTTATTCATTAATCATTCAATAAATATTTATTGTGTACCTAGAAGGTGTGTCAGACACTGTTCTAAAACTGAGCATATATAGCTGAACACCAAACAGATAATATCCTTCCTCTGATGATACATAAGTTCTAGTAAAAAAGAAAATAAATTGGTATACAATAACATTAATAGTCCAAGTAGAAACAAGTGATATGAAGAAATATAAAGCAGGTTGAAAAGGACAGAAAGGTACTATTTTTATTAAGAGTGGTAATGGAAGACATTTTTAATAGGATGTATTTAATCACAGACCTACATAAAATGAGGGATCCAGTCTTATTGAGAGATCATTCCAGGAAGAGGTCTGTGACCAGAGTGTTCAAAAATAACAAGAAGGCAGGAATAGCTGGAGTAGAGTGAGGAAGTAGGACAGTGGCAGAAGATGTAACTAGAGTTATCCAGGAAGCAGACTATATGAGATCTTTTGGCTATCACAAAGGCTTTAGATTTTATTCTGAGTAAGATGATGTGTGAAACATTAAATATGTTCATGAATCTCCAGCTTTTCTCTCCTTTTTTGGGTCACAGAAAATATTCTTCTCAGTTGGGCAAGACCTTTTGACTAGGTGTGGCCAATGAAATATGAGTGAGAGCAACAGGTTATATTTCAGCTGAGACAAGAAAAATGTCACACAGGATCCTTGAGCCTCTCTTTTCACCTGCCTAAGCCACCAAGGTGGCTACAAGTTCCAGGTGGTTGAACTACAAGGTAAAGTCTCTATTAGCTTGGGTCCCTGAGGAACTATTGGGAAAAGAGATCACCATTCCAGTCCCCAGCCAGACATACAGTGGACATGGTATATGAGAGACAATATTTGGCAGGGGCAAGGGGCTCATCACTGGGATGTATTTCTGTAGTATAATCTGGCCTATCCTATGGATGAAATGTACAGGAGGGCTTGAGGGGTAACTTGATGGTTTATATTCCAAAAAGCTCATATTGGCCACTGTGTGGAGAACAAACTATAGGGAAAAATAATGACATCAGAGAGACTAGTGAGAGTCAATGGCTATAGTCCGGGAGAGAGATGATAGTGATGTGGATTAAGGAGGTAACTAAGATGACCACTGTCCAAATTAAGTCACCTTTGAGAGAAAAAGGGAAAGCTATTAACCGTCATGACTAAGAATGCCTTGGGAAAATCAAATGGTAGCTGTACAGGTAATGAAAACTTAAGAATATAAGAATATATTTTGAAGATGTCAACAGGACATGTTGATGAATTGAAAGTTGAATGTGAGAAAAAGAAAAGTGTCAAGGATCATTCCAAGAATCTTAGCAACTAGAGAATGGAGATGGGGAAGACTGTGAAAAGAGTAGATCTGGGGCAAGAGTTGGGAAGTCAAACTATGATATCAGAAAAATTAGGTTTGAGGCGCATGTTAGATATAAATGGGAGATGTCACTTAAAGAGTTGGATCTATGACTATGTAAATAAGGGGAAAACATGGGGCTAGAAAAAAATTTTTTGGAAGTCATGAGTATATAAATACAATTCAAAGCCATGGGATGGGCTGACCACATTGTGGGAGTCTAGACAAATAAAAGAGGAGATCCAAGTACTGAGTGAGAAAGATGAGGAGGATTCTTCAAGGAAATGGAGAAAAGATGGCAAAGGAAGTTAGAGGAGAACCAAGAAAGAAAGGGTATCCAAGAAAAATTAATAAGGAAACAACTTAATAGAACATGTGCTCTGTGTCAGTATCTGCTGTGATAACCAATAAAGTGAGTGCTGGGAATATACTATTAGTTTTAGCAACATGAAGATCCTTGGTGACCTTGACAAGAGCAGATTTAAAAGACTGATGGGAACCAAGACTTGAATGAAGTGGTTAAAAGAGAAAACAGAAAGATAAAAGGTAGAGCCAGCACATTCAAACTCCTTCAAGGAATTTTGCTTTAATTTGGAGCGAATAAATGAAGCAGCAAGTGAATGTGGGATGTGGAGAAATAAATGTGTTTTTATGTTAATAAGAATGATCCAATAGAGAGGAAATAGTTGATGATGCAGGGGAGAAAAATAAAAAATAACGAAGAAGACCTTGAGTTAGTAAGAGAGGATTTATCTAGTATTTATACGCAGGGAGTTAGGGACTCTCTGGGCCATGGATGTTCATCTGCTCTAGGAGAAGAGAAAAAATTGTTTTTATTTTCTGGAGAGAAAAAAAAGAACAAAGTCAACACCTAAAGATCATGAGATAAGAAGATTAAGACCATTCAGAAAGAAAGAGAAATTGTGAAATACTTGTATTAGTAGACAGGTGAACTAACTATGGCAGCCTGTTGCATAGTGGAATCACTTGGGGGAATCTTCACTTCCTATCAACACCAACACTCCACCCCAGAACAATTATATCAGATCTTCTGGGATTAGGACCGGGCATAGTTGATGTTTATGAGCCAACAATGAGATTAATTACAACTATGTCTTAATTAATTTGATAACCATGAATTTAAAGGCAGCATGGTTCTTCCTACCCACCCTCCAGAGGTGTTCAAATTTATATTCCTGATTCTCAGCCAAGAACATCACTCTTAATCTTTCCTCAATCTTCATTGAATCTCTACCACCTTCCCAGTAAAGTCACATCCCTCTAGCATAGCACAAGATCCTTTATATAATAACCCAAACTACCTTTTAGGATTTGTCTTCATCTATAGTGTTCCAGAACTCTCTTCCTCAAATAAACTGGGGTGACTCACTACAAACATCACACAAACCTCCACACTTCCTTGGATTTCATTATGCTGTTGTTCTCCACCCACAGCTCCAACTTCAATGATCTCAAACTGGGCTGTGCATCAGAATAATTGGGGGAGGTCTAAAATACACATGATATAGCCCTGTTGCAAGATCTAGGGTCAAGCCTAGAGATTCTCCATTATTAGTGAATTTCCCATGTGATTCTTACACAGCCAAGGTTGGTCCCTACACCACGGATGGAAATCACTGCACCTACTGAACCCATTAAAATTCTGCTTATCCTTCAAGACCCAGAGATATCCCTTTACCATAATCCCTTCTCGCTGAAATGTATTGCTCCCTTTTCTCACACTGTTTATTTCACATGCCAAACACAGATCTAAATACTTTCATACACATTATCTCACTTGATTCTCACAAGCACCATGAATCAACATAGCTTAGATATGGCTTTTGTTCTATTTCATCATTTTGCTCCTGGGTCCAGCTGTGGACATGTGTCTATATTCCAGAGATCTGCTGCTTCTTCCTACTCAAGAGAAATGAGAATTTGGCCGCATGAGCAGGAAATCAGTAAGATCAATAGCATCGGGCTGTCTGGTACTGTGGGTTGCTACTGGATTCCTTACCTGCACATTAGCTCTTATTTCTGCTATGAATAAACCCTCTGATTCACAATGTTGACCTCAGCCTGACCAAAGGACATTGGCTTCTGCAGAGGGAAATCTGGCAGACTGACAGGGCCTTCAGGCCAGTCTGCAGCTCCATTTGCAACAGAGCACACCCTCAGGTAATAAGTCTCTTTAAGGTTGTGTACTGACCCAGTATACGGGGATTTGTACAATGTTTTGCCAAGAGGTCAGTAAATGTTTTTCCACATCCCTTCCTGGGAAGACATCAACTCATGGGGGACTGTCCTAATTAGATCACTTCAAACCATGCACAAACCCTGCAGATAAAAATAAGTGGGAAAGGGGCACCCACAGAAGCCTCTGCCTTCAGCCCAGGTCATGATCTCAAGGGTCTTGGAATTGAGCCCTTCATTGGGCTCTCTGCTTGATGGGGAGCCTGCTTCCCCCTCTCTCTCTGCCTGCCTCTCTGCCTACTTGTCATCTCTCTCTCTGTGTCAAATAAATAAATAAAACATTTTAAAAACATAAGTGGAAAAACTGCAAGAAATATCTAGCTTTAAAACCGTACCAACAGTTGATTTTATCATTTGATGGAGTCTTACTCTTTCTGGATGAAATGACAGCCATTTCTCTTTATTATCATTCTCTATTCAGTAAAATCAATAATACTATGTAACTTATTGAAGCCACAGCAATTATTCCTTACGTCAAATCATGTAATTTATTTCTGTCATGGTTCTAGTCACTCCAAACTTAATTTTTGGAACACAATCTTTTTTTTTCTGTCACTTTGTTAATTTTTCTTTCTCTGTGACTGTGATCCTCCATAATTGCTTTTGTTGTCTCAGCTGCTCTGTTTTGACTGTTTTCTGCATTTCTAACTAAATGCTAATCCATTTCCTCCCTTTGCCTGAGGAAAAAAAATCAGTTCTACCCCCAAACTACTTTTTTCTTCTGACTATAAAGTAATACATAAAACCTGTGAACAGGTCTCAAAAAGAAAATTAAAATTATACACAATCTAGATGGAGCCACTGTTAACAATAATGTTTTTCATTCTAGGCTTTGATATATACAGATTTAAATAACTGTCAGAATTAGAATAATGCTATATATAGTTTTCACTGTAATTTAAAATATATACATATGATCATTTTCCATGTTCTTTGAAAAGAAGTCTTTAATGAATTAAAAAATAAATTATTTTCAGTGATGGTATAATATTTTACCAGATGTTACCACAATTAATTTATGTTTATACCATTGAATATTTAGGATATTTTCCATCTTTTACAAACAGTACTTCAGTGAGTAAGACTATAGTTATTTTTAAACTGTCGAAAAAACCTCCAGTAAACATTTTTAAACACAGATCTCTGCCACAGGTCTGATTTTTTCCTAATAGATCTCTGCCAGAGGTCTGAATTTTTCCTAAGACAGATTTACAGGAGTGAACTATTACTGAATGAAAGAGCACAAACATTCCGTTTCCTTTCTTCATTCAGCCTAAAACAGGTACACACCTATTATGTGCCAGACCCTGTAATAGGCTCAAGAAATAGAGCTATGGATGAGATGGGGCACCCCTCCTGCAGGGGTCCAGAGTTCATTCAGTAGGAGACAGAGTCAACTGAAGGGCTGCACTTAGCATCTTCAGTACTGAAATAACAGTAAATCCAATAGATGTTCCCTTAACTCACTTCCACTTAGACAACTCTGGATTACCTGGTGTCATCCATTCCTAGCCTCTGGTAAATGGATTCATCAACACCAAGTGTGCATAGTCTTGGTTAATGGCTACTTGCTCCTACTGGTTAAATTGAGTACCTATCAGAAACCACTTGCATGTGTCCCCAAACACATATCAGTCATACATGCCACTGCACTTCTGTCATTTAATTGACTAATATAAAAGCTGATGCTATATGAACGTGAAGAGCTGTGGTAAGATTCAAGAAAGACAAGTTACTAAAAATGTATTTCTGAGGAGTTCGGTGTGAGTGAAAGAAATTTTTCAAAGATTAGTGAAGATGATATCTGGAAAGATTCCACAGACAGATTATTCTGCAAATGCTTTAGATTCTCGAATCCTGACCTGGAAATTTAGAGGATACACTGTGAGTGTTGTTTACTCAGGGAAGATAAGGGAAAACTCTACTTAGATGACCCATCTCAAAGAAATGGGTCTGTGAGGGCCTCAGCCCTCTCTAACAGTTGGGTGAATTAATATGTATTTTTGCCAGTTTTAAATTTTATAATTTCCTCCTTCAGCCAGCTGTTGGGCTAACTAACCACTGCTAGGCTCAGTGACACTGAATAAATAAACTATTCGTTAACAAAAACTAAGTTCTTACAAAATAGCACCAAACAGCTTCTTGGAAAGTTATTCTAATTATATTCCTCAAAACTGGTTTGTGTCTTTTACCACAATTAACTACCACTAAATATTCAGAATCTTTGCTAACTATGTATATATATATACATATATATATATAATATTATAATATATAATATTATTATATTATTATATTATATATCACTGTTATTCTTTTAACAAACTAATAGTTAAATGAAACCAATTTCTGTATATTTATATGTTTATTGGGAATTTGTATTCCATCCTTTGTGAACTTCCTACTAATCTGTACAAGTATATGCAGGGGTTTTTTTCCCCTTATTGATTTATAAGAGACTCTTAATATATTAAGCTATTACTCCTTTGGGTCATAAATACTGTTGAAATCTATTTCATGTACTTAAATTCTATTTGTAGTTTTTTTAACTGACCAAAGTTTTCACTGTTGATGTAGTCAAACCCATTATTCTTTATCTTTCATGTCTAAACTTCCTCTACCTTATCTGTATCTTGTGAGTTATATATAACAACGAACAGATTTTATAGGAACAGCAAGCAATATTCTTTTTTTTCTTTCTTTCTTTTTTTTTAGTTGGGGAGGGACGGGGAAGAGAGAGAAAGAGAATCTTAAGCAGACTCCATGCCCTGCATCAAGCTTGATGTGAGGCTTGATCTCACCATCCTGAGATCATGACCTGAGCCAAAATCAGGAGTCAGACAATTAACCAACTGAGCCATCCAGGTGCCCAGGGATGGCAACCAATATCTCAGAGTCATTTAATATTTTTTTCTTTTATAACTATTTGAGTTTCCAACAATCAAAGATTACGTGGTATACCTTCTTATGTCCACATGAGATTCCTTTTCCAATCTTTAGCAACCTCATTTCAAGGATAAAAATGAACGTTGTTCTTTATTCAAATCATAATGTTAACCTATTGGTTAAATTAACAGTTGCATAAATTGCAAAGAACTTCTGGTACATAGTCCTCTTAGCAATAGTATTTAAATATGAGTCACACTCTTGATATAGGCGGTGTGTATATTATATGAAATCCACTAGTATTCTTGTGACTATTTGGAATCTTTGGACACGTCCTTTCTAATATATCACTTGTATGTCTGATTTGCTAGGTTTGAAATTTTGTGGCTCAGTCCAGGAATTCATTCCTATATTCAATAACTCCTAATCAGACATGTACTTTTAGCAAGACTTTGTGCTAATTGCTGAAAATAACACAGAACAAATAGACATGGTTGCTGCACTCCTGAAGCTTGCATTTTAGTGGGGAAGAGAGATGGCAAACAAATTAAACCAATAAAAAAGTAATTATAATTTTAATAGGCATATGAAGAAGTAAAAAGTGCTCCACAAGCTTGTAATTAGGGTTCTTTGAGGAAATGATATCAGAAATGAGCACTGAAGGATTGGAAATAATTAGCCAGTGAATAGACAACACTGGGGTTGTCTGGGTAGCTCATAAAGTCTGGAAAAGTACCCTGTGCTGCCATATCTACATGAGTTTAGCTCACAACCTGAGCTGACTAAAGCAGGCATGGACACTTGATCTAAGGTAAGCCAATTCTGGGGACTAAACCTAAAAGAAGAAAATCAATGCCTCAGAGCTGGTAGAATAGGCAACACATGCAGGAGACTCCACACACAGGTGTGGCTCTCTGTTCTTCACACATAAAGGAAGTTGTAGAAAAAGAAAATACAGTCTGTATCAGAGAGGGAAGGGCAGGCTAGCAGACAGGTCAGACAGGTTAATATGGGCAGCAATTAAATTCTTATGCCAATTGTTCCCAAGGCCCAATGACCCTGCTCTTCATACAGTCTTGTGAGATACTGTAGCATGCTTCCAATGAATCCTTTTTCCAAAGCTTGTTGAATATGAATTTCTGTAACTTTCAACCCAAAGCATGCTAATTCACATAAGCAGGTAAAAGGGGACAGTATATTCCAGACAGAGAATACAACATCTGTCAAGGCTCAAGGCAGACAGATGATTGACACATAGAAAAAAATCCTTCAAGACAGAAATAAAAACCATCTGAGATGAGAGTAGTCAGGTAGGAAGAGCTGGAATCATTTGGGGTCTAATGGGCCACGCACAGGATTTGGGATGTAACTTACAAGCAATTTTTATATTGTTCCTACTGATGCAGAAAGAGAAGCAAACAAACAAAAAGCAACTTAACAATTGAAAAAAATCTTTTTTTCCCAGACATTTTAAAATAGTTTCAGCATACATTTTTGAGAATCTATTACATAGCAAGTGATACAAAATTGCATCAGGGAGTGGGACAGCAGGGGGAAGAATAGGCATTGGATTTCCCAGAAAACATTATTTAAAGAGTATATTTTCCAGTAGTTTAGAAGAAAGAGAAAGTTTGTATAGATTAAAAAGTAACTTTAGAACAGTGATTCCCAGCTGGGAGAAATCCACCTCTCACCCCCCAGGGACACTAGGCAATGTGTGAGTACAGTTTTTGGTTGTCACAACTGGGGCAGTGGGCTGCTTATATTTGAGGGATGGAGATCAGGAACACTGCTAAAATCCTACAGTGCTTGGGACAGTTCCCCACAACAAAGAATCATCTACCCTCAATGTCAATAGGGCAGAGGTTGAAAAACCCTGCATTGGACCGTACAGGTGTTATCAACACTATTATATATGAAGACAAAGTAGAAAAGAGTAGAGACTTCACTTAGGCTTGTTTTGCCAAATGTTAAAACCTGTCTATGCCATTAAGGACCTGAAATAGGCAATTGTTTGCCCTCTAGAAACTTACAGTCTAGGGGCACTTGGGTGACTCAGTACATTGAGCGAATGACTCTTGGTTTCAGCTCAGGTCATGATCTTGGGGTTGTGAGATGGAGCCCCGAGTTAGGCTCCACACTGGCCAGTGAAGCCTGCTTAGGATTTTCCCTCTCCCTCTGCCCCTCTCCACCCCACCTCCCTCTCTAGAAAAAAATAAAATAAATAAAATATGTTTTAAAAAGTATTCTCTGTCTCCCTCTGTCGCTACCCCCACCGTGCATGTGTTCTCCCAATCTCTCTCTCTAAAAAAAGAAGAAAAGAGAAAAGGACATTTACAGTCTAGTGGGGGACATAGTCCAGAAAGACAGGAAGTGAGCAATTCTGTCAATACTAAGATAGAGAGGAGCATATGGTCTTATAAAATAATGAAGTATCTACCCCAGTCTGGGGAGATCAAGGAACACCTTTGTAGAGGAGAGAGGTCTTAGATGCTGCCTAAGATGGTAAGAAAAGAATCAGAGTCAGTATCAGGAGAATGAGGTGGAATTAGCCAGGTAAAGTTGACACTGACATGGGGAAAAGATTTCAAACAGAAAGAGCCTTATACGCAAATATCGGGAGTCATGATTCAAAGACCTGGAGCTGTGAAAGCCTATGAAATGCCCATGGGGCTCAGGTTCTCAGGATCTCTGAAGCAGAGAGCCCCAGAAGTGGCAAGGCTAATAGAGATCACGCTGGAGGGATAAGTCCTTGCTGTACTGGGAGCAGCAGTAATTCCAAGCTGAATGCAGGGCCGCACTAGTCAAGTTAACAAAGCACAGAGTTCTGACTTGGTATATTGTGAAGTGGGAAGCAGTGGCATTTTGAGGTTAATTCTGACTAGTAATATGCTTCAAGTCTATTTTTATATATGTGCCTGGAGTGCCTCAGTTCTGTATTTCACTGTGCCTGGATATTTATATCAGGAGTGTGATAAATCAGTGATAATGTTATTTGGCATGTTTCGCAACCAGTCAGTTTGACTGACACAAGGAATCAACCTTGCATATTTTAAAACTGCTTAAATTTACTTTGGTTATAAGGTTGTATATATTAAACATCCACCTCCATTGTTCCTTGACAAACCTTCCTTTAATTTTATATACATGTTAATTTATAATACACACTATTCCACCAAAGAGCAGACAATAAGCCGCTCACGTTCTAGGAAGCCTTACTAAAGGGATTGGTTAAGAGATGACAGAACCAATGAGCCAGCTGAAAAATTTCAGGTAGAGAGCAAAACAATTTGCTATCAGTTGCCAAGGAATTATCTATGTTTCCAAGGTAACTCCCAACACAGCTTGTTGTCTTCGGTATCTATTATAGTTTGGAAAATTTTCAGGCTTGTTTCCTTTTCTTAAAGGTCTTTTACTCCTTTAAATATTCAAGATCTTCAGTTAAACAAAGCATTTGCCACCTTTATAACCAGTCTCCTAGTAAAGAAGCAAAGGAATACAATGATGTTTCTTTCCTACAGGGTTTTATTTCGGTTACTCTTCTGAGAATATCATATCAAGACAGTGGGAAGGTAAGAACGGTGGCAGACAGACCCTTGAGGGATCAGGAGCAAGAGTCATGAGGGAAATTTAGAGCTTAGGTAAGGGCAAGTCCAGCAGTCAGAAGCCAAAAATTATAGAGATGCCTGAAACCAATGCTAAGCATGGTCAACCATTAACATCAAGGAATCAAGATGCCAGATATAAAAAATATCTTATACTGGCCAAAACCTCTTCCCATTTAATTCAGGAGACTGATGGCATCCCCAATTCACACAGGGCACAATGCATACCCATGTTTCCTGCTGGAACAAGGATCAACACTAGCAAGAGGTCAACCTACAGTTGGCTTGTACCAGTAGGAGAGCCCCAGTGCAAAAGCAGCCCATGAGCCATCTGACAATGGATTGCATGCAACCATATTGAAAGCAGCTGCTGTCAGAAGAGTGGCATTACCCTACACACTACATCAGAGGTGCTCTCTCTTTATTCAAGATCAGAAGAGTCAACATCAGCCTTCTTTTTCCCCCTAAAAAAGGGTATTTTTAGAAGAGCCTATCTCAAACCAGTACACTTCTTAAGGATGAGGCTGATCGGATGAGCAAGAATATAGAACGTTAAAAGTCAACTGGCTGCTTCAATTAGGAGATCCAAATTGGTCAAGAAAAATGATACAGAGAGGTGGAAGGCCAAAGAGAGCCCAGGTAAGCCAAGTCATGATTTGAGTTCCTTGGTCAGTGCCAGATAAAGTTTAAGCTTTAAGAAAACTATCAGGAGATTTTAATGGCAGAGTCTTGATTGGGAATCTTTTTTTTCTTTTTGTTCATAGTTCAAAGGTGTATAGAAAATAATTGCACTTAGCAGTAGATTATGAGTCTTCTCAGTCACCTACATGGATTCACTAAGTACCCAGGGATTAAAAAAAAAAAAAAAATAGGAGAGAAAGAAGAAAGGAAAATATGGTCTGTTTTGTTCAATCAAAGGGTTCCTCAAAGATGGGGCAACTTGCTCTTTATTTTGGGGAGATCAAAATGTTGAGTGCAACTAGATGCCTTCATTCTAAAGGCAGATGCTATTTCAGCACAGTGCTTTTTTGATTTTTTTTTTTTAAGTTGAACTATGTTGTTCTTGAAAATGTCAGGTACAAATCCTCTGAAATGCCTGACCTTTTCAATTTCCAAACAATGGATCACATAAGTCTGTATGAAGAATAAGAGGGCAAGTTAGGAACCTGTGTTTATTCAGGTTTGTGAGGTTTTTATAATGAGCCCATTTAAAGGATGCTCATGCCAAGGCCCAATGGACTCAAGTGAAATACTGTCCAGAAGTCAAACTAAAACATACATTCTAGGGCAGGAAAATTTCAAGGATACTCAATTTTCCAAAAACCTCCAAGTATGAGAAGCCCTAATTATAGGATATTTTAATTTCTTCAAAAATGAAAAATATAAAATAGTAGCATCCACAGGCTGAATATTGGAGCAAACCAAGGAGCTAGTCAGCATTAAGGCAGACACTCTTTCTCTTTGAAATGTCCTACACAAATTATATTTAAACTTCAGCCACAGTTACTTAGGGCATGTTTCTGAGGAATTTTCACTTGATATTGAAATGTACTTGTCTCAGATTCAGTGTGTGGCTGCATCAGATGTTGTATAAACTTGAGAGCTCATGGGTGGCCATATACGCCTGGAGAAGAAAAGTAGGTTCCCAGAAGGAAGAAGGAACCAGACACATAGAGGAGGGCTGACATTAATCCCCATGTGAAGTGTGAAGACAGAGATTAAGGGAATGTCTGCCTTTGTACCATCAGGCCTTGCAGGAGAATGGAGACTAACTTTGGAACAAAATTTACCTCACATGAGGAAAAGAGGGCAATCATGAAAGTTTGTTTCTGTGAAATCCTTTCTCTCTGTAACTACAGATCTGAGACGCCTGAGTCAGATAAAGAAATTATTTCCTTGTTTGCTGAATTACTCTACTATACTCTGTTCTTAAAACAAAGTTGGTATACTATTTAGGAAGCACTGGGACTCAAGAAAATGGGAAAATTATATTTAAGGGGAGGTGGAAAAGTAGGGTTGACCAAACAAACACAGAAAAAGCAATAGAAAAATATTCAGAGCACTGTATTTCCCATTTATTCTGCTTTGAACAGTTCACAGCCCATAATTAACACATTCTGTAATACATAGAGGTAAGTCCTCAAAGGATCATAAAGAAGAGTCTGTTTTAAAGATTAGTTGAAAAAGTTGGGGGATGTTAATTCTGAAGGAGAGATGATAGATGTCTGAGATATTTAAAGGACCATTACACAGAAGGAATAGTCATGTAATGCCTCGTTATCTGTTTTCAATTGTAATTATGCAGCAGATGTTTTTACTTCTAATTTTCAAAGTAGATACAGGCATATCACTTAAGTAGGTAAACAAATGTAAAAATATATAAAGACATAAGACAGAACTTTCAAAGAAATTCAAACAATTTGATGGTTCAGGAAGCAAAGTAGGTGAACTTTGTGAAGTTGTGAAGCAAGCTGTGATAATACACAGAAAAAGCTAAAGACTGGTCAGGAGTGTTAGAGAAGAGATTCACAGCACTGAATTAGTACTTAGGATATATGACCCCTGTGCTTTTGATGCTGAAATTCTGGGTCAATTGTTTACCTGAGAGAAGAAAATAATGTTAATAACAATATATACAGGGCTTTTAAGAGATAATTCCAAAAATATTTAGTAATTTACGTAGAAATGCAGATCATTGAGACAGCTTGTAATTTACAAGATGAGAGTTTTATAAATTTGTACTTTCTCATTATTCATTTAATACTTTCTTCCATGGAACAGCCAAATGAGACTCCATGAGAATTTCATTTTAAATTGCTTTGACATTTTAGCCAATAAAGAAATACTTTAGCCTTGACTGATACTGAGTAGCAAACATCTCCAGTTTGAAAAAAGATTTTTATCTAAGTGGTTTTCCACAAAATATTTCAAAGAATTTGCAGCAAGACTAAAAACTGGCCAAGTATAGTTTCAATGTTTCAGTATTCAGAACTGAATAAAGAGTCATTTGTAGAAACAAAGAAAAGTTTGCTTTCTTGTTACAAGAGTGCCAAAACCCCCAAGCATTTTCTTCGTATTTTCAAATGGCTTTTATTTCTTTGAGATACCAAAATTTATACCAAGTCTTTATTATTTGGGTTAAAATGGATCATTTTTATAGGAACTAGGTTTTAAAGCTCATTAAACCCAAAGATTTTCATTGTGATCTAATTTGAAATGAAAGTAAACAGAAATAATAATTTTGTTCTGCTAAAAGCAGTCCTTATGCTTTAATAAAATATCACAAATCACGATTACAGAGAAGTAACAAATTGACTAAAGAGCACGATTCATGAGCCATTACCAGCCATGTGAAAATCTATTATTAGTTTCAGAAAATCATCTCTATGAGGAATAACCAGCTATTTTCTCATCCCTAGATTGTATATTTTTGCCTTCCTTAAAAACAATTCACAAAGTCAACTCATCTTGTAGTACCACAAAACACAGAATACACTTATATGTTAATATACATACAGACAACCTCAAAGTCAAAGAACATTCCTATCATGTTGAGCTCAGGACCTGCTACAGAAATGAGTCAAAGTCACAAGGAATTAAACATAATGAAATGGTCTGTTTGACATGGCAATTATGGATTCCGGGGGGGAATAAAGGGGGAGCAGAGAGCAAAGATATTTCATGAAGAGAAGAAAATCAAATAATAAACTGAGAAGTTTGCTAGGCAATTAGTTGAGTTGGTATTTTAAATCTCTGGTATCTAAGAGAGCTCCAGCCTGATCATATCCACAGCAGCTGTGGCACTAACAAAAATAGAGGAGATTCTTTATTGTGACACTGGCCATCATTCAGCAAGACTACAGAATTCCTTTTTTTTTTTTTTTTTTTAAGATTCTATTTATTCATTTGACAGAGAGAGAAAGATCACAAGCAGGCAGAGGCAGGCAGAGAGAGAGGGTGAAGCAGGCTCCCCGCTGAGTAGAGAGCCCGAAACAGGGCTCGATCCTGAGATATGACCTGAGCTGAAAGCAGAGGCTTAACCCACTGAGCCACCCAGATGCCCCAAGACTACAGAATTCTTAATATAAATTTGAATTTACATTATTAATCATTTTTCCCTATGTTCCCTTGTTTACTCAGAGATACTGTCTCTCAATAAAAGGAAAAGCATACGGAGACACCAAACATGCCCAAGAGCTTAATCACCTCCAGATTCTAGATCCTAATTTACAAACCCAAAACTTCTCATTGCCTTATAGGGTGCAAACAAAGGACACAGAGACCTTGCAACATCGCAGCACATAAGTCACTGTGGCTCTACAATCAACCTCTGATTTACTAAGAATATCTTTAGTACAGAAATTTTCTCCATGAGGAGTTGGTATTAGGACTTTGAAAGAAGCCAGATTTGAAACATTAAAGGAAATCCCCTAGAGAACTGAGATAGGTCAGTATCCCCCTGGAAAGATCATCCATTTTCCAAGGAGAGTATCTCAGCATTTGGAATTAAAACTTCATATTCTAAAGTTCCCCAGTGTGTCTGGGAAGCATAAGCAATCATTTGATAACTCAAAAGTCTAAAGCCCTTTGCCACTAGCACTCATGTAAACAATCCACAAAATAAGATTCTATAAAAATATAAAAACACAACATACTGTATGGATAGAGCCTAGGATGTTCCTATTGACAGAATAAATGCTTGCCTAATCTCATTTTATAAGGCAATAATTCCTTCATTAGCAGTTCAATGCAGTGTTTGTGTTGAACTAACCACAGAATTCATTGTATAAAATAAACTTTTGTTCATGTTCATGTTATTGAAAATACTATCAATCGATATTTTGAAATAAAATAGGGGCACTTGGGTGGCTCAGTTGGTTAGGCATCTACCTTCAGCTCGGGTCATGATCCCAGAGTCCTGGGATCCAAGCCCTGTATCAGGTTCCCTGTTCAGTAGGGAGTCTGCTTGTCCCTCCCCCTCTTCTCTCCTCATTCTCTCTCTGTCAGTCTCTCTCTCTCTCTCTTTCTCTCAAATAAATAAAATCTTTTTAAAAAGTACAAAAATAATACATTTAGGGCCCAGATTGGGAGTCTAGACTCTGAAATATGAAACTTTAGCTAAAGAACAACAAAAGGAATCTTGAAAAACAGCAATTCTCGGCCAGATCAATAGTAATAACCTAGTGTATCTTCATAGGTGCTGTCATTGCATGTCTGATATACCAGAGGGAAAGACTTCTTTCTATACGTATCAATGTATTGCAAATATTGTTGTGGCTTGACATCGCATATTCCGTAGCATACTTTCTTCAAGTTATTAAAATTTAGGGCTCAATTTTTCTTTTGATCAAATATACACATTCACTTCCAACAGCATTTTCTAAATGATTAGGTCCAAGTTCAAAACAATTCTGAAAGATGAGTGGGAATCATTCTACTACTTCTCCCAAGGTGACAATTTCACAGAAGTTCATGACTTATTTGAGAACTCTGTACTCTGATTAAAGAAAATCTTAACCCCAAAACAAATTCAAGTAAGAAAACCATAAAGGGTAACTGTTTTTAAATGTTTCTATGATACAAAGGTTGACTTTGTTAGAGCTATATAACCTGAATATATTATTTCAGTTAAAACAAAAACTTGGTTTGTGGTTAAATGAGAACACTGATTGCAATCTAAAAGGATCCCCTGACCAGAGACAGGCCCAAGAGTGACAGTCACATTTTGATATAGTTAATGTCCTCCATAAAAATACAGAGATTCCAGCAACCATTAGTCAAACTGGTAAAAGTTCTACAATTTCAAATTCCAAGCTGTTATTCCAGAAAAACTGAAAACTCCAGTTCATCTCCCAGGGGTGTGTCATGAAGCAAGTTGTTTTGTGATCAAAGCTTGCAGCCATCCCTTCCTTCTTACTTCCTACACAGATTTCTCATCCTTTCCTTAGCTGCAGTCTCACCACCTACACTTTGCCTCTCATACAAGTCCTTTACTCATGCATGAACACATCAGCCATCTCCTATTTACATGGACACCTTCAGGTTGACAGATTTGTGCACTTTCTAGTAATTGTGCTTTTTGTTAACATTAATATGAACCTGTCTCTATCATCTCTTCTGCTGTTATTATTAATACATGTGCACATGCTTTGTCCTTAACTGTCTGTGAATAGGTAAAATTTTATTAAATACTCGTGGTGTTCCTACATTCAATACACCAATGTGTTTTTCTTTTAGTTGATGAGTTACTAGAGAACACAATGATTTAATTCATTGAGATGATCTCCTGGTGCCTAAGTAGTATCTGGCATATAATTAATGCTCAACACATGTTTGTTGCATGAATGAATGATAATTTACTGAGAAACAAAATGTTTGGAAGAAAAAAACAATCAGAACTTGATATTATTTCTGAAACTTAATTGTCTTCAATATTTGATATGTATAAATTACTTAGCAAAAAATCCATTATGTATATAATATGTAAGAGAAATATGTTGGGATATAATTACATGTCAACATGATTGACCTAGAAAGAATGAAATTTCTTCACTGTTTACTTAAATGACCTCATTTATGAAATTCATGTAACAAATTTTAGGAATATATAAAAGGCAAAGAAACAGTGCTTCACCTGTCTTTGATCTAAACGTCTAGCCAGCACCAGCAGTCTGGAGCAATATTCCCTACAGTGTTTTGTATCAATGTTAGGGTAGCATATCTTTGTCAGGAAACAAATGCAACAGGGTGATTTTACTGAAGTAACATCTGTTTTGAGATAAGACATTTGCAAAGTTAGAAAATAACACATAAGCTAAATATACTACATAAATAACCTAATTACTTATTAGTATATTTTCTCCAAATAGCAGATTCACTCTATTAGTGAAGCTGCCCCTTTTACCTACAGTTGATTTTCACTTCATTTTTTTTTAAGATTTTATTTATTTATTTGACAGACAGAGATCACAAATAGGCAGAGAGAGAGAGGTGGAAGCAGGCTCCCTGCTGAGCAGAGAGCCCAATGCTGGGGCTCGATCCCAGGATCCTGAGATCATGACCCGAGCCAGAGGCAGAGGCTTTAAAAACCCAGTGAGCCATCCAGGCACCCCAATTTTCACTTCATTTTTAATGCAGTTTGTTTTGAATCAGGAAAATATTTTCAATTAATTGTTTTTCTCAACATTAATCTTCCAGTGACTAGTTATAAGTTGAAAATACATTATAAAATAACTTGTAACATTCTACTAACAGGCAACATTTTCCTCAAAATACTCCCACAGTTATATATTTGTGAAAGCATATTAATTTAATATATGGGTAAAGAATTAAGGGACTGATCATTTTATGTATCATATTTCAAAAGGGGAAAAAAAAGTTCTCTATATGACTCACATTTAATTTTATATCCCAAGAAATACCTTTCAAAACAATAGTTATAAAAGTGTTATTGGTAAAATTTAAAATTTGTATACAGTAAAAACTATAATAACTTACATTTTATGGCACTTTAAAATAAATTTCATACACATTATCATTTTTTATCTCTCTACCAATCCAGAATTGGAAAATATGCACCTATTTTTCCTGTTTTATGGATAAAGAAACTAAAATTTCAGAGATAATATGTTTTATCCAAGGTTATTCAGCTCAAACCCTAAATTCTCCTGACTCAATTTTTTTTCTCTTTTCACCACTCTGATCAGATAAAGATATTAAGCACCATTTCAAATTTGTCTTTCAAGTTGGTACCCAAACATGCAGTCTCCCATAGTTATTGTGAACTTACAAACAATTTATTTGGAAAAGTAGAGATGTTCATCATGAGTTATGAGCTAAGTAGTCATCTTGTTTGGTAATTTAATACCTAATGTTTTGTTCTGATTATTTTATTTTGTTAACATCCAAATATCATGACTAGACTTAAATCATTAAGTAAATGACTTCGTATTATACGGACATCCACTACATTAGTGATACACACATAGAACTCACAAAATGAAAAGGTAGAAACTAGAGAAGATACTAAGAATACTTTCCAGTGGTCTGATAACTTATATTATTATAAAATTTATAAAACAGTATGATTTGGTAATTTGATAAGAAAGGCATTCACAGGATTAAGGTCAGGAGGCTATTGTGATTAAACAAATATTTTAGTACTGAGTAGGCCAAATTTTTTTCTTACCACACACATGAAAAAATATGATTAAAATAAATCATATATATATAAAACAACTTTTTCCTCAAATATGTTGTCATATGAACTCATTAAAATGTAGATTATTGATCTACTAGATTATATGAGCTACGGCAAGTCCTTAAGGTCTGTTAGGTCAATATTTATTGGGGACTTTTAAAAATAATGATTAATGACAGGAGAATAATACTATGAAACAGGTATCACGGTAAGAAAAATCGACTAACTTTGGGTCATGCATTTTCAACAGGGATGAAAACTGATTCATGAGAAAAAATCTTACTGTCTAATTACAAACCATAGCCATATATACAACACAGAAAAAACAGATAAACAGTATATCTGTGATATTAAAATTTCAAAAGAATGGGGATCAACTAGGAAAAAAAATCTAAAAAGCTCCTTAAAGGGAAAAAATGAGAAAATGGTTGAGAAACAGTCCTCTAAGTAAACAAGGATTAACAAACTCTTAAGTTAAATTAATTCAAAATGTCTTTGACTCCCTTTGATTATTACTACATGATGAGGGCCAGTCATATGGACACATTAAATGAATTCCCTCAAATAAGTTATGGAATGTTTTTTGATAGATATACATTGTCCAGTGTAGGTCTAAAAATAACTACATATTTTTAATTAGTGAATTGTTCACAATCAAAAGAGAATGAATGCTTTATGATTTTCATCTTTTTTAATCATGCAACTATGCAATAATGATATATAAATTCACTCAGTGACTACTGAACCTGCCAATACCAGAAAAACTATATAGTATTTCTTGAAATAGTAAGATTCATTCTCCTCATAGCATACTGTTCTGCTTTAGGTTTGTTACAAAAAATTCTTGAATGCATGAGATAGAGAAAGAATACTTGATTCATAGACCAAGTAAATAATGTATTTGAAGTCATACTAGAAATAATAAACACTATTCATTTTTAACTTTAAATATTCAGAATTTCTCTAATTCTACATTTCCAAATACATCCTAATCTGAAAACAAAACCGAATATCTTAAAATAATGAAAAAATACAGCAAAAAAGATTTTTTTTAATAAATTGAGGCTCAAGAGAGGTTTTTTTTTAAGATTTTATTTATTTATTTGACAGAGATCTCAAGTAGGTGGGGGGGGGGGCTCCCTGCTGAGCAGAGAGCCCGATGTAGTGCTCGATCCCAAAACCCTGGGATCATGACCTGAGCCGAAGGCAGAGGCTTAATCCACTGAGCCATCCAGGCACCCCAGCAAAAACAGATTTTTAAAAGCAATTTTTAAATTATTTTTTTAAAGTCATCATTACACTTAATGCTGGAACACTAGACCTACCATTAAAATAAGAAGGAAAGAAAAAGCCAAAGGTATCTTCTATGCTATTAATTTCTTAAACTCTTTTGTAGTTTTATAAATTTATCAATTTCTGTTCAATATTTTAAAATATAAAATCTAAATTAAGAGCACATTTAAAATAAGAGACCATGTTATAATTTTAGTTATGCTAGATACTGTTAGGAACAGCCAATGCTGATCTAAGAAATATACTTGGATATACATTCAAAGAGCTTATAGCTAAGTGGAAAGGTAAGCATAAACAAATAATTGTACAAATAATTAATTACAATTATGATAAGAGATATAAAGGGTGCAAAGTACTGTATGACAGAGAAACTAACCTACGAGGATATGAAAAGCTTTCTGGGGGAGATAATAAACATGAATAATGGCTTGCAATTAGCTAGACAAATAAAGCAATAAAATGTAAAAAACTCAGAGGCAAAGGTCACATAAAGGAGCCCAGTGCCTTCAAGAAACCACAAAAGATAATGTGTTTGAACCACATAAAAAGGGAAGGTACCCAAAGAAGAAGAAAAGAGGCAAATCACATAGGGCTTATTAATCATGTTAGAAATTTTGGACTTTATCTTAAGGGTTCTAAGTAAAGAAGTAAAATTGCCAAATATTTACTTTTAAAAGCTTGCTTGAGTAGCTGTGTGGATTACAGATCAGAATCAGGAAATACTGGATGAGAAGTAAATTGCAATAGTTCAAAGATAAAGACCATGGAGATGCAGAACATTTAGACTTGAAAGGCACTTAGGAATTAAAACTAACAGGTGTTTACAATTGATTGGATGTGAGTAGAGATGTCAAGAAAGCTCTCAAAGATAATGCTGAAGACTCTGTCCTGAACAACTGTGAAGAGAGCAAGAGTATCCTGTAGAGTAGAGAGCATGCTGTTGACAATGCTTTCTAAAATTTAAACAAATTAAACAGGGTTAAACAAATGTCCTGAGAGGCCGAACAGAAAACCAGGAGGATAATGGTACCCTCCCTTGACTTTACCAGTAGGAGCCATCAAGAGAAGATGGGAGGAGGAGTCAAGATGGCTGAGAAGTAGCAGACTGAGATGACATCAGGTAGCAGGAGATCCACTAGATAGCTTATCAAACCATTCCGAACACCTACAAATCCAACAGGAGATTGAAGAGAAGAAGAGTAACAATTCTAGAAACAGAAAATCGACCACTTTCTGAAAGGTAGGACCGGTTGAGAAGTGAATCCAAAGCAATGGGAAGACAGACTGGGGGGGGGGGGGGGGGGGGGGCGCGGCTCTCAGCAAGCGGTGGAGCATTGAAGCACAAAATCAGGACTTTTAAAAGTCTGCTCCATTGAAGGACATTGCTCCAGAGGCTAAACCGGGGTGAAGCCCACACAGGGACAGTGTGGCCTCAGGTCCCGCAGGGTCACAGAAGGATTGGGGGTGTCTGAGTGTCGCAGAGCTCACAGGTATTAGAGCAGGGAAGCCGGCTACAGAGACAGAGCGAAGGAGTGAGCTCTCGGGGTAACCTTGAACTGTAATCCATAGCACAGGCCGGTGCTCTGTGCATGGGGTCCCCACAAGATCCGGGGACACCGCCCTGGTAGAGCTCAGGGATCTGCACTGTTCGGAGACTCCAGGCGGAGCTGTGCGCCAGAGACAGAGAATCTTGGTCACAGGCTGGGTGAGCTCAGAGCGCGGTAGGAGGACGGGGAGACAGGAGTGATTGATGCTTTTCTCCAAGCGTGGCTGGAGGCCGGGGAGACGGGAGTGATTGAGTGCTTTTCTCTGAGGGCACACTGAAGAGTGGGGCCCTGAGCTCTCAGCTCTTCCAGGCTGGAGATTGGGAGGCTGCCATTTTCATTCTCATCCTACAGAACTCTAAAGAAAGCATTCAGGGAATAAAAGCTCCTGAAAGCGAACCCAATCGGATTACTCAGCCTGGCCCCTGGTAAAGGTGGTGCAATTCCACCTGGGCAAAGACACCAGAGAATCACTACAACAGGCCCCTCCCCCAGAAGATCAACAAGAAATCCAGCCAAGCCCAAGTTCACTTATCAAGGAGAAGAGTGGAATTCCAGAGGAGGAGAAAGCAAAGCATGGAATTCATGGCTTTTTCCCCATGAATCTTTAGTCTTGCAAAGTTAATTAATTTTTTTAATTTTTTTTTCTTCTGCTAATTTTTTTATAACTTTTACCCTTTCCTCCTTTAACATTTTTTAACTAGTTTATCTTAATACCTTTCAATAAAAAAACCTTTTTGAACCTTTATTATTATAGTCATATTTTATCCTTCATTGTATCTAACTTTATTTTTTGTATACACATAGGTTTTTTTCGTCTAAAAAATTTGGGGAACAACTTCTAATAGATCAAAACACACCCTAAATCCAGTACTGGGCTTGATCTAGTCTCCAGCATGAGCAAATTCTCTCCACTTTCTTTTTCTTAATTCTCCCAACTAACTTACCTTATCAACTCCTTTGTTAGAAATTTTTTTAAAATATTTTTTCAACTTTATAGTCATATTCCATCCCTTCACTGTGTTTACCCTTATATATGTTTTTCATTCTTTAAAATTTGGGGAGGTAGTTTCTTCTAAGAGACCAAAATACTCCCAAAATTAAGATGGTGATCCTGTTCTAGTCACCAGTCATATATATATATATATATATATATATATATATATATATATCTGTTTTCTGTTTTTTCTTTATTTGTTTTCGTTTTTTAATTTTTCATTCTGACCTTCTTTTTTTGCCTCCCCCCCCCCCCAATGATTTGGGGTCTCTGATGATTTGGTTAAAGCACATTTTCCTGGGGTCTTTGCCCCTTTTAGTATTTCATTTGCTCCTTCATATATTCTTATCTGGACAAAATGACAAGGTGGAAAACTCACCACAAAAAAAAAGAAAAAGAGGCAGTACCAAAGGTTAGGGACACAATCAATACAGACATTGGTAACATGTCAGATCTAGAGTTCAGAATGATGATTCTCAAGGTTCTAGCCAGGCTCAAAAAAGGCATGGAAGATATTAGAGAAACCCTGTCCGGAGAAATAAAAGCCCTTTCTGGAGAAATAAAAGAACTAAAATCTAACCAAGTTGATCAAAAAAAGCTATTAATGAGGAGCTCTTACTGCTAGGATAAATGAGGCAGAAGAAAGAATCAGTGATATAGAAGACCAAATGAGAATAAAGAAGTTGAGCAAAAGAGAGACAAACAACTACTAGACCACAAGGAGAGAATTCGAGAGATAAGTGATACCATAAGATGAAACAACATTAGAATAATTGGGATTCCAGAAGAAGAGAGAGGGGAGCAGAAGGTATATTGGAGAGAATTATTGTAGAGAATTTCCCTAATAAAGCAAAGGAAACAAGCATCAAAATCCAGGAGGTGCAGAGAATCCCCCTCAAAATCAGTAAGAATAGGTCCAGACCCCATCACCTAATAGTAAAATTTACAAGTCTTAGTGACAAAGAGAAATTCCTGAAAGCAGCCCAGGACAAGAAGTCTGTAACATACAATGGTAAAAATATTACATAGGCAGCGGACTTATCCACAGACACCTTGCAGGCCAGAAAGAACCGGCATGATATATTCAGACCAATAATGAGAAAACCATGTGGCTAAGGATACTATATCCAGCTAGGTTATCATTCAAAATATAAGGAGAGAAAAAAAAGCTTCCAGAACAAACAAAAACTGAAAGAATTTGCAAACACCAAACCAGCTCTACAGGAAATATTGAAAAGGGTCCTCTAAGCAAAGAGAGACCCTAAAAGTAGTAGATCAGAAAGGAATAGAGGCAATATACAGTAACAGTCAAATTACAGGCAATACACGGCACTAAATTCATATCTCTCAATAGTTACCCTGAATGTAAATGGGCTAAATGCCCCAGTCAGAAGACACAGGGTTTCAAAATGGATTTTAAAAAAAAATCAATATACTGCCTATAAGAAACTCATTTTAGACCCAAAGACACCCCCAGATTTAAAGTGAGGGGGTGGAAAACAATTCACCATGCTAATGGACATCAGAAGAAAGCTGGGGTGGCAATCCTTATATCAGATCAATTAGATTTTAAGCCAAAGACTATAATAAGAGATGAGGAAGGACACTTCATCATACTCAAACGGTCTGTCCAACAAGAAGATCTAACAATTTTAAAGATCTATGCCCCTAAGATGGGAGCAGCCAACTATATAAACCAATTAATAACAAAATCAAAGAAACACATTGACAATAATACAAAAATAGTAGGGGACTTTAACACTCCCCTCACTGAAAGGGACAGATCATCCAAGCAAAAGATCAACAAAGAAATAAAGGTCTTAAATGACACACTGGACCAGATGGACATCACAGATATATTCAGAACATTCCATCCCAAAGCAACAGAATACACATTCTTCTCTAGTGCCCATGGAACATTCTCCAGAATAGATCACATCCTGGGTCATAAATCAGGTCTCAACAGGTATCAAAAGATTGGGATCATTCCCTGCATATTTTCAGACCACAATGCTCTGAAGCTAGAACTCAATCACAAGAGGAAATTTGGAAAGAGCACAAATACATGGAGACTCAACAGCATCCTTCTAAAGAATGAATGGGTCAACCAGGAAATTAAAGAAGAACTGAAAAAAATCATGGAAACAAATGATAATGAAAACACAACGGTCCAAAATCTGTGGGACACAGCAAAGGCAGTCCTGAGAGGAAAATATATAGTGATACAAGCCTTTCTCAAGAAACAAGAAAGGTCTCAAATACACAACCTAACCCTACACCTAAAGGAGCTCAAGAAAGAACAACAAAGAAAGCCTAAACCCAGCAGGAGAAGAGAAATAATAAAGATCAGAGCAGAAATCAATGAAACAGAAACCAAAAAAACAATAGAACAAATCAATGAAACTAGGAGCTGGTTCTTTGAAAGAATTAGTAAGATTGATAAACCGCTGGCCAGACTTATCCAAAAGAAAAGAGAAAGGACCCAAATAAATAAAATCATGAATGAAAGAGGAGAGATCACAACCAACACCAAAGAAATACAAACAATCATAAGAACATATTATGAGCAACTCTATGCCTACAAATTTGACAATCTGGAAGAAATGGATGCATTCCTAGAGACATATAAACTGCCAAAACTGAACCAGGAAGAAATGGAAAACCTGAACAGACCCATAACAAGTAAGGAGATTGAAACAGTCATCAAAAATCTCCAAACAAACAAAAGCCCAGGGCCAGATGACTTTCCAGGGGAATTCTACCAAACATTTAAAGAAGAATTAATTCCTATTCTCCTGAAACTGTTCCAAAAAATAGAAATGGAAGGAAAACTTCCAAACTCATTTTATGAGGCCAGCATCACCTTGATCCCCAAACCAGACAAGGATCCCATCAAAAAAAAGAGAATTACAGACCAATATCCTTGATGAACACAGATTTCACACAGAGAGGTGCGAAAACTCTCACCAAAATACTAGCCAATAAGATCCAACAGTACATTAAAAGGATTATTCACCATGACCAAGTGGGATTTATTCCAGGGCTGCAAGGTTGGTTCAACATTTGCAAATCAGCCAATGTGATACAATACATTAACAAAAGAAAGAACAAGAACCATATGATACTCTCAATAGATGCTGAAAAGCATTTGACAAAGGACAGCATCCCTTCCTGATCAAAACTCTTCAAAGAGTAAGGATAGAGGGCACAACCCTCAATATTATCAAAGGCATCTATGAAAAACCCACCACAAATATCATTCTCAATGCAGAAAAACTGAGAGCTTTTCCGCTAAGGTCAGGAACACAGCAGGGATGTCCATTATCACCACTGCTATTCAACATAGTATTAAAAGTCCTAGCCTCAGCCATCAGACAACAAAAAGAAATTAAAGGCATCCAAATCAGCAAAGAAGAAGTCAAACTATCACTCTTTGCAGATGATATGATACTATATGTGGAAAACCCAAAAGACTCCACTCCAAAACTGCTAGAACTTGTACAGGAATTCAGCAAAGTATCAGGATATAAAATCAATGCACAGAAATCAGTCACATTTCTTTACACCAAAAACAAAACAGAAGAAAGAGAAATTAAGGAGTCAATCCCATTTACAATTACACCCAAAACTATAAGATACCTAGGAATAAACCTAACCAAAGAGGCAAAGAACCTATACTCAGAAAACTATAAAATACTCATGAAAGAAATTGAGGAAGATACAAAGAAATGGAAAAATGTTCCATGCTCTTGGATTGGAAGAATAAATATTGTGAAAATGTCTATGCTACCTAAAGCTATCTACACATTTAATGCAATCCCTATTAAAATCCCATCCATTTTTTTCAAAGAAATGGAACAAATAATCCTAAAATTTACATGGAACCAGAAAAGACTCAGAATAGCCAAAGGAATATAGAAAAAGAAAGCCAAAGTTGGTGGCATCACAATTCTGGACTTCAAGATCTATTACAAAGCTGTCAGTCATCAAGACAGTCTGGTACTAGCACAAAAACAGACACATAGATCGATGGAACAGAATAGAGAGCCCAGAAATAGACCCTCAACTCTATGGTCAACTAATCTTCGACAAAGCAGGAAAGAATATCCAATGGAAAAAAGACAGCCTCTTCAACAAATGGTGTTGGGAAAATTGGACAGCCACATGCAGAAAAATGAAATTGGACCATTTCCTTACACCACACATGAAAATGGACTCAAAATGGATGAAGGACCTCAATGTGAGAAAGGAATCCATCAAAATCCTCATGGAGAACACAGGCAGCAACCTCTTCCACCTCAGCCGCAGCAACTTCTTCCTAGGAACAACGCCAAAGGCAAGGGAAGCAAGGGCAAAAATGAACTATTGGGACTTCATCAAGATCAAAATATTTTGCACAGCAACAGAAACAGTTAACAAAAACAAAATACAATGGACAGAATGGGA
The DNA here is from genome assembly GCA_003697995.1 of Taxidea taxus jeffersonii. Lineage (NCBI taxonomy): Eukaryota > Metazoa > Chordata > Mammalia > Carnivora > Mustelidae > Taxidea > Taxidea taxus. The sequence goes on from ML104130.1 coordinate 207,710, forward strand.
GAAGATATTTGCAAACAACATTTCAGATAAAGGGCTAGTATCCAAAATCTATAAAGAACTTATCAAACTCAACACCCAAAAAACAAATAATCCAATCAGGAAATGAGCAGAAGACTTGAATAGACATTTCTGCAAAGAAGACATACAGATGGCCAACAGACACATGAAAAAGTGCTCCACATCACACAGCATCAGGGAAATACAAATCAAAACCACAATGAGATACCACCTCACAGCAGTCAGAATGGTAAAATTAACAAGTCAGAAAACAACAGGTGTTGGCAAGGATGTGGAGAAAGGGGAACCCTCCTACTCTGTTGGTGGGAGTGCAGCCACTTGGGAAAACTATGGAGTTTCCTCAGAAAGTTGAAAATAGAGCTACCCTACAACCCAGCAATCACACTACTGGGTAATTACCCTAAAGATACAAATGTAGTGATCCAAAGGGGCATGTGTACCCCAATGTTTATAAAAACAATGTCCACAACAGCCAAACTATGGAAAGAACTTGGATGTCCCTCAACAGTTGAATTGATAAAGAAGATGTGGGACATATAAATACAATGGAATACTATGCAGCCATCAAAAAAAAAACCCCAAAATCTTGCCATTTGCAATGATGTGGATGGAACTAGACAGTATTACGCTAAGCAAAATAAGTCAATCAGAGAAAGACAATTATTATATGATCTCACTAATATGAGGAATTTGAGAAACAAGATAGGGGATCATATGGGAAGGGAGGGAAAAATGAAATAAGACAAACCAGTGAGGGAGACAAACCTTAAGAGACTCTTAATCTCAGGAAGCAAACTGAGGGTTGATGGAGGTGAGGGGTTGGGAGGAATGAGGTGACCAGCTGATGGACATCAGGGAGGGTATGTGCTATGGTGAGAAGAAAATAAATAAATAATAGAAAAAAATCACTGTCAAATCAGAATAATATTTTAAAATTTAAGTAATTTGACCTAGTAATTCCATCACTAAAAATCTGACCTAATACACAGATATAGGTAAAAACAATTGCACAAATATTACAAGATTATTCTTATTAGAGAAAAATAAACAGTTCAAATTCCAGTTTTATAGTATTGTTAAGTATTTTCCCAGGAAACATGAAAATACTTAACAATACTATATAAGAAAGGAGAATATAAGAATGTAAGAAATATATAAGAATATATATAATATATATAAGAATATAAGAAATATAAGAAATATAAGCATATATATAAGCAATTATATATTATATATATGTTATATCTATAATATATATATAAGCAATATAAGAAAGTAGAAAAATCCATGGATATATTCTTTTTTTTTTTTTAAGATTTTATTTATTCATTTGACAGAGAGAGAGACAGCGAGGGAGGGAACACAAGCAGGGGCAGTGGGAGAGGGAGAAGCAGGCTCCCTGCCAAGGAGAGAGCCTGATGTGGGGCTCAATCCCAGGACCCTGGGATCATGGCCTGAGCTGAAGGCAGTCACTGGGTGACAGAGCCCCTCAGGTGCCCTATGGATATATTCTTGATATTATATGAATAATATTCAAGAGTAAATAGTGATTTATATCACAGGTGTTTTACAGCTTTTGAATATTTTTATGTATTTTCTAAACTTTCTGTAATACAGGTGTATTACAGGTGTTTTAAAGCTTTTGAATATTTTTATGTATTTTCTAAACTTTCTAAACAGTATAGGAATGCTTTGTGTTCTGATAAATATAAAAATTATTTTAAACCATTAAACTTGAAATTCAGTGTATAATCTAAAGATATACAATGGATACGATCAAGCTGTAAGAGTTACATAAGCTTTTCAAACAGATCAAAAGAACAAAACATTGAATTGGCAAAGGAATTGGTGAATAATTCAAATAATAGAAAATGAATAGTTCAAAAATTTATTCATTCATTAATACTCAAAAATATTAATTAAAACTTGAATGAAAGGCTATGTCAGGACCTTTCAATTTAACAAAGTGTTTTTTAAATTAGTAGCCAATATTTTCAGACTGGTGAGATGTGAAGTTTTATATACCTCTGTGAGGAAATAAAGAACAATTTGATAATATAAATATTCCTGTATAAATAATACAAATTCCTGTATAAATATTACTCTGGTAGATACTTGTCATTTTCTTCCCCAACATTTTTCTTTATTAAAATTTTATTTATTTATTTGAGAGAGAAAGACCATAAGCAGGGGGTGGGGCAGAAGGAGATGGAGGGAGAAGCAGGCTCCCCTTGAGCAGGGAGCCCCATGTAGGGCTCTATCCCAGGATCCTGGCATCATGACCTAAGCCAAAGGCAATGCTTAAGCAACTGAGCCACCCAGGTACCCCTTCTCCAACACTTTTCTGGTTTCATTGTTCTCTGTATTCAAGGAGGCTAGAAGCTTAGATACTAGATTTCTCAGATTGCCCTGTGGCTTAGATTTTGCCCATCAAGGTATAACAGCCATAAAAGGTGGGTTTCAATCTCCCTCAAAAGAACCCATCACAAAGAACATAGTTGACCTATGACCTCCATCTGCCCCACCTGAAGATCCATTATAGGCTTCCACCAAGGCTACACATTCCCTGAGCTGCTACCAGTCAATGACTAGGCATAACAAGAGTACTACAGCCCATTATGGGACACTCTCCAAAGGGTATCCTTTGCTCAAGTATTCCACATTAATTTAGATAAGACCTTTTCAAAACTAGGCTCAAACTTGAGGCTGTTCCTACTCAATCTTCCTTCCTTGTCTTCTTCACAGGGATCAGACCTTCTTCATGGTCTGAAGGCTCACCCCATCTACTCTTACTCCTGCCCTCTTTGTACTTCAAAAGTGTTTCCTTCAATAAATTTCTTACACACTGAATTCCATTGTGGAGTCTGTTTCTAGGAAGAAGGCTCTCATAAGAAAGGAAGACTGAAGGGAGTAAGAGTCATCTATTTTTTGCCTGCTTCTGGCTGCAGAAATACTAAAGGAGTATAATGTTGATGCCTGGGGATTTTTGCAGCATTAGCAGAGTCCAGCAGCACTGACAGCATTCAGCTTCCCAGGCCCTGCAATATCATGAGGGAATTGGTTCAGGCTTCCTCCTTGGTGGCAATGGAAGTGATTTCTATATCAGGGGCAGTGCTTTAAAGACCTCAACAGCAAACCTATTCAGCTCTGGGTAACACTGCTTCCTTATGCTCTTACACCTCTAGGAGGAGGAATGGCTTTCTGTAGCTACCACTGTCTGGGTAGTACTATGATCCTTCTTTGTTTCTTTCTCCTCCCCTTTCAACACTTTTGTAACCAAGTCCCTATTTTAAACCACTTTAGTATGATTTCCCCATTCCCAAGTGTGAAATGATACAAATCTGTTTTATTCTTTTTGACCTCAGAAACTCTCATTAGTGTTAACTTTGTAAAGAAATTAATATGAACAAAATTTACTAATAAACCCAATGTACAATTATTAAATATTAAATGTAAACAATTATTGCACCAAAATTTTAGATTAGTACTAATAGAAAAGTCCCAAAGAAATCTAACAGTAGGGTGCCTGGGTGTCTCAGTCGGTTAATTATCTGTCTTCAGCTCAGGTCATGATCTCAGGGTCCTGGGATTGAGTCCCACATTGGGTTTCCTGGTCAGCATGGAGCCTGCTTCCCCCTCTCCCTGCCACTCTTCCTGCTTGTGCTCTCTCTCAATCTTTCAAATAAATAAATAAAATCTTTAAAAAAAATTTTTTTTAAAGAAATCTAACACCAGAGGTAAGTTGAAGAGCCAAAGTAACATCATCTTGGGTAAAGGGAGCCATTTTATGCAATCCCCTAAGAAACCAGATTTGGTAATCCATCAAGGAACCGATTTGGAAATCCTCTGAACCTGATGACTAATTAAAAGTGCAAGTCAGCAACTGTAGCCATTGAGTAAATAGCTGGCAAAAATCCCCTAGACAAAGTAGCCAATCCCCGAGAGACAGTACAGATTAAGCAATACCAACACCAATCCTATAAAAGGTCACCTATACATGTGACTTTTGTGGTTTTTGTCTTTATAAGCAATGCTCAAAGAGGACTGGGCACCCTACTTCCTCCACCCGCTGCGTCGGTGTGTTGGACGGGGGTCCGTGCCCGGGCACACTCTCAATAAAGAAACCTTGTGCTTGCATTCGGCTCCATGTCTCCGTGGTGGTCTCTTCGGGGGGTCACGAGACCCTGGCACATCAAAGTAATTTACCAAAGAAATTTAGAGTATATTTATTATGTTTTCTTATGCCCCAGTTAAGATATGTGTTTATGAATAGTTTTGGATATATAGGTAAATACACATCATTTACTGTTAACTATATATAGTGGAGAAAAAATGAAGTTAAATATGTGATTATGACTCATAAATTTCCTATCTGAGAAATATATCCTGGGGAAATTTTATACATGTAAATAAAAATACATGTACAATAATGTCCACAGCAGCACTGTCAAAAACAACCAACAACTTGAAAGACCCAAATGTCTGTCAATAGTAAAAGAAATAAACATCACAATATTTCGTATAGGAGAATCCTATGTCACAGCATAGATGAATCTCTGGAGAAAATCTTCAGGATAAGCAGCAAATCACACTTAAAAAAGTTATAACAGGATTCCATTTTTACAGAATTAAAAACCACATAAAATTATATTCTATTGTTTAGGGGTAGAAAGTCAGGAAAAGAGTACCGTATGACTGTGGGAGGAGGGGTTGTAGTCAGGGTTAGGCATGAGGGGTAGTGAGAGGCTGACATTCTATTTCTTGTCCTGGTTGGTAGTTGCCCAGTTGTTTACTTTATAATTACTCTTTCATGTGTACATATATGTTTTATGCACTATTCTGTAAGCATGAGATATCTTAAAAGAGAGAAGAAAAAGGTTAGGATATAGAAGGGTAAACTTTAGGAAAACAACACCTCTACTTGCATGGTTTAAAACAGAATCACCAGCTCAAGGCGGCTTAGTGTTTCACACACCTAAGTCCATGTCAATAAATGTGTGAATACATAAATGAATGAACATCAAGCTCTCAGGTATTTTAATAAGTTCATAAATTAAACCAGAAGAAAATACACCCAAATGCCATCTAGTAATTACCATGTTGAAAAATTATGGGCTTCCCTATTTGTCTTCTTGATATTTTTCTTTGTTACCAAAATTTCTCAAATAAACATGTATTACACTGAAAATTAAATAAAATAATTAAACGTGTGGTTCAAAGTTCAGAATAGGGTCAGTTTATGTGTAAGCTTCATATCATATCATATGGGACATGCCTATTTTGTTCACTTTTATTTTTACTGAAGTATAGTTGAAACACAATGTTACATTAGTTTCAGGTGTATGACACAGTGATTTGATAAGTTTTTACATTATGCCGTGCTCACCAGAAGTGTAGCTGCCATCTGTCATCATATAACACTATTACAATACCATGGGCTATATTCCCTATGCTGTACCATATCTCCAGAACTTGCTCTAAAACTCAACCCTCAAAATAGATAAGCGATCTCTGTATAGATTAACAGACCCTCAAAATAGGTTCTGTTTACTGGGTAGTTGGTTGGTTAATTGACTATCAAACCAAGAGACAAGTAAAAAAAAATTTTTTGTTGGTTAAAAAAAATTAAATGACTGCTCTTTCATCCAAGCTTTGAACAGAAAATCAGCTCAATTATTTTTTCCTTTGAAAAAATTCCCTGTAACCAAAAGTCCCAAATCAGATGAGTAATTACTTTGCATGACAATGAGGATAGTATATACTCAATCTTAGCTAATGAATTTTAATTTTCTTTTTTGTCTGTAACTCACCTGTGTGTACTTCTTTTACACTAAAAACAGACCCTTTACCAACCCAAATATCCAAGGATGACTCATTTTCTTTAAATTTAGTTTGGACGTGATGTGTAAAGGAAGAAAAGGCAAGAAAACATATCAGCCTTCTAAGATTAATGACTGTATTTTTCTGTTAGGAACTTGGAGTCCTAAACTGAAATGTTTCCTCTCTGATCCCTAATATCTGAAGCTGGACCTAATGTAATTGCTTCCAAGGGGGAAATACTGCTTATGCTTTCTGACTGGCTGTCACAATGCCCGAGTTCATCACTACCTCCTCCCAAAATGCCCAGCCCAGTACAACCATGAGAATTCCGAACTGAATCTCTGTGGCAGTTTGAGCAATAAACTTATTTATCTGTGTGTGAGGGACTGTTAGTTCCCAAAGCTAAGAATATTTTATTAAGCTGGTGACATTTTCTGATTTTTCGATATCTCATTTTTCAAATCCAAATGCTCTGTATTTCTAGTGTTTCTACATCATGTTCAGAAAACAGAGTAACACAATTCTCCATTTGGTTGCTCTTGAGAGCACAATGCTATGGCACTGATATTTTCGAGTTATTTATTCCATTCTTTCATCTTCTACATATACCTGTTCTGTAATGACCTAATTTCCTATCATTGTCTTTCTGACATACTCTATGAATATCATCCTTCTTGCTACACCTCGCTGTTTCCAGGCATGTTCATACTTATTGCTGCTTTGCCTGGAACATCTTTTCCCTAGATATTTCTGTGGTTGGCTCCATTGGAAACTTTAGGTCTTGCCCAAAGGCCTTATTTAAAATTACAGTCCCGTGCTCGCTTCGGCAGCACATATACTAAAAATTACAGTCCCTCAGGGCACCTGGGTGGGTTAAAGCCTCTGCCTTCGGCTCAGGTCATGATCTCAGGGTCCTGGGATCGAGCCCTGCATCGAGCCCTGCATCGAGCCTCTCTGCTCAGCAGGAAGCCTGCTTCCTCCTCTCTCTGCCTACTTGTGATCTCTGTCAAATAAATAAATAAAATCTTTAAAAAATAAAATAACAGTCCCTCTTGAACACTTCTTAAACCTCTTATTTTTTTCATACCATTTATATGATAAAAATATTTTTTTCTTTTTATTGTCTGTTTTCCTACCTCTAGGACAAAAACCCCATAAAGACAAAGGTTTTTGCCTCTTTTATGGACTGCTATATTCTCAGGCCTTATTGCAGGTACTTGAAAATTATTGAGTAAAACAAATTTTCCATCAGAATTACCCAATCTTAATATTCCTATGAAAACTACCAAGATACGCTAGGAATCTAGGAGTACTGATTCCGAGAAAGGGGATGCCTTTACCAGGGGAAACAGTAAGAGTCCTGCTAAACATAAAGCTACAGCTGCTGCATGGTCAACCCCTAAAGACCAGCAAGAAGGAAAGGAGTTAATACTGATGCAGTAGATGACTTTGATGACCCTGAGGAAGAGGGTAGCTGCTATGTACGGGAGGGGGCAGTGCAGAAAAGAGTATGGTAGGTTCTCAGAAGATAACTGGGCCATTTTTGGCATCCCCATACCCAGTTATAAATATAAAATTTTAAGTACAACCATAGCATTAAGAACATGATAATCCATGGCTCAGAACTCTCAAGTATGAGGTATGGGTAAAACATCAAATAAGCCTCCCAGATGAGCAGAAGTGCTGACTGAAGGAAAAGGAAATCTAAAATGGCTACGGGAGGGGGCAGATCTGAGTATCAATAATGGCCTTGGTATCAACAGCATTATCAACTTGGGGGATACCATTCCTCCTCAAGTACATCTCCTTGGAAATTGCAACCAACTGTGGCCGATTTGATAAGCTTTGCCGGGATGAAGCGAACTTATCTAAGCAGCAAATGGATCTGAGGGCTATGAGAAATGGAGTAGCAGAATATGGAGGCTGATACATTACCAAGATTCTTTTTTCGTCACCTGTGCACCTCTCTTCCATTTGCTGTGCATGTTAGCAGATTACAGTTCATAGCTCTTCCCTTCCTTAGAGGTTCTCCCTCTGCAAAAGAGGAGCCCTTTCCCAGGAAGGCTATTCCCTGCCACGGGGAATAGATCAACAGCCAATGACTAATGAACACAGAGTAGAAGAGGCTATCTATCTTCTCTCAAAGAAAGGCCAACTCTATGAAGCAATGCATGCTTCAGAGCCCCTCCATTCGATCGGACCAGGCTGTCCTCCAGGTGAGACTCTACTTATGCTTAGCTTTCATTTCCTGTTCTATCTTGCTGCCCTCACTCTCCTCCTGAGAGCACTCTTTCAATAAATCATATAAACAAGAATTCCTGACTTCACTTTACTTTTGAAGAACCTTACCTAAGACACACGATAGTATGCAGTCATCTGAAAGAATGCATCCTAAGCATGGGCCTTAAAAATTCTCACAAATATGATTCCAGTGAATATTATTAGCTCACAATTTTTTGTTAAATCACCAAACATTAAAATACATATCATGAGTGAGACTCACCAGGAAGAAAACACAAAAATTTCATTAAATAGAATCAACTCAAACATAAAACATATATATAATATATATGAAACACATATTATGCATACAAAATGTATATACAATATGTAACATAATAATTTTAATAAACTACATATAATAATTGTTTTAAGATATTTGTATAATATATATTATGACATATATATAATATAGTGTATATTGTATATAATTTTATCTATATGTTGCATATATAACATATACAAAGTATATAAAATATATAATTTTAATATATATCATATAGTAATTATATATAATATTTAAAGACCTGTATAATATATACAAAACATATGTAATATATACCAAGTGTATAAAAAGAGGAAATACAAACATAAATGATAGTAAAAATAAATCAGTATCCTGCCATTTGTAACGACATGGATAGAACTAGAGAGTATTATGCTTAGCGAAATAAGTCAATCGTAGAAAGACAACTATCATATGATCTCCCTGATATAAGGAAGTGGAGATGCAATGTGGGAGGTTTGGTGGGTAGAAAAAGAAAAAATGAAACAAGATGGGATTGGGAGGGAGACAAACCGTAAGAGACTCTTAATGTCACAAAACAAACTGACAGTTGCGGGGCGGGGAGGGTGGTGGGGTTATGGACGTTGGGGAGGGTATGTGCTATGGTAAGTGCTGTGAAGTGTGTAAACCTGGCGATTCACAGACCTGTACCCCTGGGGCTAATAATACATTATATGTTTATTAAAAAATAAAAAATTATTTTAAAAAATCAGTATCAAAAGCCAATTCACCAGAAAAAAAATGTGAATAGCATATAATAGATGAAATAAAAACTCAATATATGGATGAAAGACAGATTAGACTGAAGAGAACACAGAACTAGTATGGTAGGAAGATGTGAATAAATATCCCAGAATTCACTGAATTGAAGGTAGAAAATACAGATGTTGAAACACACGGAGGACACTGTGAGAAAGCTGACATCCACATAAGCAGAGTTCTAGATGGTAATGACAAAGGTGTAGAAGAAATATCTGATAAGATAATGTCTGAAATTTTTTCAAAGTTCATGAAAGACACCAATCTATAGATTCAGGAAGTCAACTAAACCACAAATAGTATAAAAAGAAATTCCCTACTAGCTAAGTATCATGGTTGTATGGAGCAAGACTGCCTAAATTTCAATCCTGCCTTCTGGTTACTAACTAGCCAATCAAGGACAAATTATTTAACCTTTCCTTGCCTTAGTTCCGGATCCATAAAGTGGGTTTAATGATAGTACATACTTCAGAGATTGTTGCGAAGATTCGATGAACTGATATCTGTAAAGCTCTGAGAATAGTGCTGTTGAGTTTTTAATATTCATCTTTATTACTTTTATCTTGCATGCTTATACAAGGAACTCTGAATCAAAGATTTCTCATGATTATATCATAATAAATAAGTACATTGGCCTGCTTTGACCTATGCCTTCCTCATAAAGAAGGCCAGGTCATATGTCCTACATAAGTAGCTGAAAAACTCTACAGGTAAGTAACAGAGTAGAATGGTGGTTTTTTTTTTTCCACTTACATACAGGAGAGACAGTCATCTGTCCCAACCTGCAAGGAAAAAAAAATCTTTTGCTGCTTTGAGATGGGTCGGAAAGGATCCTAGGTTCTCACTCTAATCTTTCGAAATGTACATCTTTCTAAGGACAAAATAAACCCCAGGTGTCTCCAAGATCAGAGTTTTATACCCAGGGAGGTGTTGCCCCAATCTTTCAGGCACTTGAGAGCTTCACCTAGGGACCTAATCCAACTGTAATATTTAGCTCCTTGAAGGAGTTAAGAGGAGTTTTACTGTCCTTTTCAATCAAATAAACTAACTACACAAATAACTGGAGGTATGAAATTTTCAGGAGGCTACGGCTTTTTGTAGCACTGAGAAATTCAAGCAAGTTTCACTTCCCCACAAATACCTGGCATACACTGAGTTTAAGTGCTTGTCATATAAATAAAAATAAATACAACTGACAAAATTATAAAGATAAAGCAAAAAGTAATGACATACAAGAAGAGACACAAGAAAGGATCAACAAAGGCACAAGCTGATTCTTAGGAATCTTGACCGACTCTAGTGAGACTAATCAAGAGAAGAGATAAGACACACAGAGCAGTAGTCATCCAGAAAGGAGAGAGATCTACACACACAGCAAGATTACAAATATGTAAGAAAATACCTTGAAAGACTCTATTAGTACTACCACTTTGGAAAACCATTTGGCATTATCTGGTAAGACTAAAGATATGCACACCCCAAGACCCAGCAATTTTGCTCCTCGGAATGTGTTCTCAAGAAACTCTTGTAGAGGGCACCTGGGTGGCTCAGCGGGTTAAAGCCTCTGCCTTCAGCTCAGGTCATGATCTCAGGGTCCTGGGATGGAGCCCCACATCGGGCTCTCTGCTCAGCGGGGAGCCTGCTTCCTCATCCTCTCTCTCTGCCTGCCTCTCTGCCTACTTGTGGTCTCTGTCTGTCAAATAAATAAATAAAAATCTAAAAAAAAAAAAAAAAAA